>JAMZEH010000103.1:3570000-3790000 GCA_024699665.1 Ostrea denselamellosa
GGCGTCTAATGACGCAGTTGCCAGTTTATGTGATTTTGAGCCCAATTGAGTCGTGCTACACGATGTCTTCTCCTCAAAATGGGACAAACAGCAGGTCGATGAGCCCGAAAGTTAGCAGCATGAAGTCTCTGTCTGAGAGTTTGTGGTGTTATGCACACCCCACTTACTGCATGAAAGTCAGTATTGAGTTGGACAGCACTCTGAAACCTGTGTCTACGAGCCATAAGTGACATATAGCGATCCTGGCGAGCGGTTGTGGACCTTGGACGACCTGATCGCGGTCTCTCAAAAACATTACCTGTTTCCCTAAAACGATTCCACAACCTTGAAATCACATTTTGGGACACATTAAAATGTCTAGAGACAGTTCTCTGGACTTGGCCAGCTTGAAGCATACCTACTGCCTGACCAGCTTCCAGAGCAGTTAAATGGCGCCTAATGGCTTTTAATGTCAATAATTGTTCACCTAAGAGTCTATTAGAGCAATAAATACCCACAATAAAATGAAAATCACAATTTTTCAATTTCAATATACACGTTGGCACACTTTGATTTTGACCCCTTGCTTGAGTTTGGGCTAAAAAATCGTGCACTTATGACGTCAATATGAAAACAGGTAAATATATTGTGTTGAGGACACATTGGAGAAACTATACATGTTAAAATTTGTCAAAATAATTATTTGGTTAATAAAAATTTTGGAGGTCAATATGGCATACTATTGAACAGGGGTCATCAGTTCTAAAGAAAGCATGTACACTATTATTATTATTAGTATCTGTTAATTTTACGTCCTGTTGAGAATTTTTCAGTCATATTGAGACGTCACCAGCTGTATGTGAAGTAACATAAATTTAGACCTATGCGTGGCGCCAGGGCCGTAGCAGTGACGGTTATTTAACGTGCCAACGCCTGCCTTAATATTGAGTGAATAATATTCTATTTTGAAACACTTTTAGACAGAAATAAGATGCTAAACCTGTAATGAATCATTTAAATTTTGCAGTTCGTTTTAATGAACATTAAGACTGTACTTGTTTGTATGTAGGGCAGACATGGAATGTTATTCCGAATAACCAGCACTTTAACACCTTAAAGAAAATAGGTCTACTTCCTGGTCGCTGTTTATCTTGTTCTACTCGATTTGTTAATATGGAATTCCGGGGTATAGTTTTATCATATGTACTACTAAGGATTAGTCTATGTTACGGTAAGCGTATCTTACTTAATGTGTCGTTTATCGTTTAGCTTTTCAAATGAGCTTCATATCCTATAATCTAATATTGATGCACTTTCAAGAAATCCATGCTAATATATACATAGGTATAAGTAAAAATCAAAGAACTGAGAGTATTGATAGATGGAAATATACTTGCCAGTACAAAATTGTACTTCATCTTCGATATAGTAGCAGTTTATAGTACTTTATTTTAAACCTTATAATCAATATGGGTCATTTTCGTTCTAGGGAGAAACATTTTCCATTGCAAGATATGCTAATTATCAAGCAAGAGGTTCCCTAAATATTGATAAAATAACACTTGCTCTATTGACGGTACAAAGATTAAAAACAATATCCGTTCTTCTTAAGGGGCATAAGATAGTAAATGCACGCACGTTTTGCTTGATATTGTTAAATGCATCTAAATATGATATGGATCAAGTAAATAGGAAAATAGGTAAACTGCAGGAAAGAAGGGTAAGAACCACATTTCTACATATATCGATAATACAACGTATATTTTATTTAACCTTATTAATTGGGGGCTTCTGTTGCCGAGTGCTTAAAGCATTGCGCTCAAAATCACAAGGCCTCTCACCTCTAGTCGGTGCGGGTTCAAATCCCGCTCGCACCGATATATGTGAGGAAGTTTGCAAGTTTACTTTCGGAAGGTCGGTGGTCTCTTCCTGGATACATTGTATCTGAGTTCTCTCCTCCACCTACAAAATCTGGACGCCACCAGATAACTGAAAAATTGTTGAGTGTGGCGGACAACAATCAATCAATTGTAATCATGCTCAATTACAATACATCATTGCTACATGGATATTATTTGATAAATATTCAGGATAATCAACATCTGGTTATCAAACCGGTTTTAGACACACACACACACACACACACACACCTCGTGACCAAAAAGCAATATCAAAACTATATCATTTGAAACTATACATACAAACAAGTACAAAAAGATATAAACAAATCAATTATTTCTGGTTTTATTAATTTTATTATGTATAAAATACATTTTTAGGAAGAACAATTCATAAAAGTAACCTACCATCTACAAAACGCTAAAGTTCCAGACTATTGTTCATCCCCACCCTCCATCCTCCTTCTTATAAAAAAATTCTGGATCCGCCACTGTGGTCAACCACAGAGGACATTTTCTGGATCCACGCATAGATAACAAACCTCTTCAACATATTAATGATGTCTATTGTTTTCGTAGAAGTTGCATTGTGGATTGTATTTCTTTACAGATCAGCTATCAAAAGACCGTACAGCTGTACAGAGCACAATGTGGAATAGTTGTCCAGTTAGTGATCCATCATGTACACATCACTTACCACACAATGCAGTAGACGGAGACATCAGTACATGTATGAGGACTAACTGGATCGGTTCTGACTCTCAATATCCAGACAAGACAGTGTGGTGGTACGTAGACCTCGGGGACATAAGGAGTGTATACAGCGTCAGGATACAATTCAAGGTCTACGGTCAGGAGCATGGTAATGATTTACATATGAATAATTGTTGTGTGTGGGACGTGGGTGCCGGTCTTTCGGATGAGACCGTATAAACCGAGGTCCCGTGTCGCAGTAGGTGTGGCACGATAAAGATCCCCCCCTGCTCAAAGGCCCTGAGTGCCGAGCATAGGCCTAAATTTGCAGCCCTGTCACCGGTAATGGTGACAGCCGCCGGATAGCTGAAAAATTGCTCAGGCGGCTATAAACAAACAAACAAACAAACAAATAATTGTTGTGTAACACACACACACACATACATACATATACAAACACACACACACACACACAAACAGACAGACAGACAGATAGATAGATAGATAGATAGATAGATAGATAGATAGATAGATAGATAGATAGATAGATAGATATGAAGATTCTAAAAGTGATAATAAATAGTGAGTGATATTTCGTGTTTAAAATGATAAACGATAACTAAAATAAATATAATTACTATGATATATAAATAAAACTGTTGATTAAAAGAACAAGAAAATAAACAAGATGGACAAACAGACAACTAACAGTCCCGTACTAATTGTATTTAGGATAGAGAGGTGACACAAAGAATTACAGAAAACTGATAAAAGAGTGTGTGGTACGGCAGGTAATGGTCAAAGTCAAATAGTGGACAAATCTGGCATGAAACGTTGGGAAACTACGCCTATCACAGTCTTGTCATTCAGTTTGTATTCTAGTAAATTAAGATGTGAAACTAATAAACATGGATTCAAGCTAGCAATAAATGGAAAATATGGGTGTTGTGCTAGAAACAACACCGAATGAGTAGGTGGAGTTCAGAATTTGATAAATCATCTTAGTGAAGTAAATTAATATCAAGAAAGTCGAATGGCTACAGCCTGTGTATCCAGAAATACAGATACAGATTATCTATGTACGATTCGCTTTTTTAAATGCTTTGTTCTCTTTTTTTTTGTGGGGGAGGGGGGAATTACAATTATCATTTTTGATAATCCCTGTTATTCCACAGAGATTCTTAAACTTACATGAATTGAAGCCTAGAGTTTTCTTTAGGGATATCCGAAAGGCACAGGTGTAGTAGGAAACATGTTTGAAGATCAGGTAATGCACAAGGAAATATTTGGCCCTTAAACCAAAACGCTTACAACTTTGGATTAGTAGTTCTTTGGTCTATCCCAGTTTTACCCCACCCCACACCGAGCTATAATTCGGTTACAGAGAGATACCAAATATCGGGCCCGATGCATTAATAGTTAAAAGGTCATAGGAAACGAAGTTTTCTCTCTGTAATCAGGGACTTTGTATCATAATTCCACATAACTAAGCTTTGTAAAAATTAATAATGATATTAACACAAAGAAATTATAACGTGTAATGGTACTCAGAAAATCGTAACCTGATTATCGCTCATTATTCCCCGAATTTGTGACGTCATAAGAGATCAACACTGTCAATTAAAGCAAAAGGAAATCCATCTATAGACAACTTATTTTGCAACTGGAGGAGGTTTTGGGTGACGAACCGGAGTTTGTTGTACAGGGATACCACTTTCAACCCATAATTAATTCAAGAAAATATATATCGACTATTGTTAACCGGAGGACGAAAAATAAGCTACAACAAGATCCTATTTATTCCAAACTGGTTTGAAATAGTGCCTGGTTTACGATGAAAAGAAATGATAATTTTCAGAGACAGAATTCTCTGGTGACAGTAATACCATTATAGAAAACTACTATCTGCAATATTTGTAACCACAGATACGCAGTATCATTTTTTTCAAAGGCTGTAGAAGAGGGGGGTGTTAGAAATTCTTGTCAACGATTACAGATAAAAAAGAATTCGCCGTATCTTTAAAATCCTAAATAGTGGCAAGGGATTTGGTGTGAGGAATATTTGTAAGCTGAAAGTTGTCTCATATTTTCTAGCAGCCTTCGATTTAAACAAAAAATTGGGGAAGGGGTTGGTTTCATAACTTTCAGCTGACATTCTTCACATTCACTGCTACTACCAAAAGAGGATGTGATAATGATCATTGTTAAAACAAGGGGGAGTCCCCCTACCCCCCATTCCTTGTTCGGTGTGCCTAAACCCCACACCATATGTTATATTCAATCAGCTTTTATTATATTTACTTCTATATTTAGTTCTCAAAAAGTAATCAGAAGAGCTTCATATGACAAAGTTAATCGTGTAAATACTGAATAATACACATCCACACCTACTATCAGAATATCCTTATTTGTTTGAATAAAGTGGCAGTTAACGTTTCGGAGGATTTCCCCGTCTTCGATTAGGCCCGTAATCGAAAATAGTTGCAATTACGTCTGGTCCAAGATTTGATTTCTTATACCCACTTCTTTCGCCTATGTGGAATCTATGCGATACTGCCCCCCCCCCCCTCCCTCCCCCCGCATACACACACTCTCACGGAAAAAAAATATTGTCATGCAATTTAAAGTTCTGGATGACTTTAAAATGATTTAAATGCAGATTTCGCACCAAATCGTTCTGAACGTTGGATCCTTTAGACCCAAGTACATTTAGCACCCATCTGACTTCGTACATTACAATTAAATGCAAGCATTGAACCATTGTCCGTTGGTAGTGTAAACACATGCACTTTTGCGTCAAGCTAGTCTCTTCTGACGGCATCAATTAAGTTAAATAAGTAATCATGCCATTTTAATAACTGTGTACCATAGCAACATTTGACGATCTGTAGTGTCTGTTATCCTACCTTTTTCCAATGCCTTAAGTAAGTAAAGAAAAACACATTGTCCTTCAAAACAAACTTTTTTTTGAAAAGCTGTGTCTTATGACCTTTAAATATTGAATTGTTGACTATACTTTCAAGATCACAATCACGGGGAATTTTAAAAGTCATTCGATAGTCATTAAAGTTGTCTACATGACATTAAATATTCAGTAAATGTTACCAGAATGGTATTAGTAAAGAAACATAGTATACACTTTGTTGTTATTCATAATGAACACTTTTTTCCCCTTCTAATGTTAGACAGGACCCAAAACTTTCTAAATGTATTCTTCTTCAGAAATGCGACAAAGGGGAAGAATGGCAGGGTTTTCGTTGTATCTATCAAACACATCTAACATTGAGAACGGTCACTTGTGTTACAAGGACGGACCAGATTTACCTCCCTTGGACTTCAGCATTACCTGTATCACACACGGCCGTTATGTTATATTTTACAACGAAAGATTACCTGGAGTACAGTATCCTGCTGGTTACGAATTGAAGTCTTTGACAGAATTATGTGAAGTGATCGTTCTGGGTAATGTTTGCACTATCATACAACAATGCATTGCACCAGTTTCAAGATAAGCGCTCTTCTGTGTGGGAGGTCATTTAGTGATACTGTGAATGCGTAAGTGGGACTTAGTGGACCGACAGTCAGTGAGAAAGACGATCAAATGTTTAAAGCGGTGTTTCCACAAATATGTAATTGCAGAAAATACAACATAATATAAAATGCTTTATTGAAAATGAAAACGTAAGCAGCAATGCCACATTTATAAGTAATATCCTGGATATGATACATAAGAGCAACGAAATAACTTGATTTTGTAAGAATTCCTTGTATTTAATTACTCTCGTACCTCTTGTCACTTTCTTAATTTGTGTATCAGTGGAATTCAGGTGACAAGATGTGCATGAGAGACTTGCATGTACTGAGCACATTCACTTTCTCAGTCCCACCTCCGCATGTAAACAAATTGTTTCGCGCCTTACTGTGTACGATGGTTTTCTAAAGGGGAATAACTAGGACGCACTTCGAAACTTGCGAATTCCTATATCTGTCAAATGGGAAGTAATTGAAACATATATTCTAAATTGTTTCATTTATGAAATTCAACGGAAATTGGCCTTCCAAAATATGAGTCATTTGATACTTCCACAGTTTGAATCACGAAGTAAATTAAGCATATTGGGAAAGTTATAAGTGAATATTTGCTGAATTCCTTTCAAAATAGTTATTTCATATCTAGACCTCATTATCTGTATCCACCATTAAAACAACGATAAAAAGAATTGTTATTAAAGTGTTGACAAAATCCAAGTTAATCTATACAGTTTCTGAGTTCCGTCTTTCAAGGTTGTCTAACACGTGGCCGCTATGGACAACAATGTGACCTGATCTGTCCCTCCAACTGTCAGGAACAAAGATGTCATATTGTTGAAGGAACCTGTCTGGGTTGTACTGCTGGCTGGACAGGGAGATTCTGTAATAAATGTACGCCTATTTTTTATTCTTATTCTTATTCTATATTCTTTAATCCTCCGTTCTCTCTCATCTGTCTGTCTCTTTCTTTTCTCTCTAATATTACACAAGTCAGACAACAGACGTGCACTATTTCTCGTTAACAGCTTGCCCCAGTGGATACTACGGTATAGAATGTACATCTGTGTGTCGGGGGCATTGTAGGGACGGTGTCTCCTGTAACCACACAAGTGGACATTGTGACGGTGGATGTGGAGACGGATGGCAGGGAGCTAAGTGTCATCAAGGTACATACATATCTATATTTTAAAGCTTAGACGACATTAAACAGTGCAATATTTACAATTTAACATTCATATAAATATCTTGATTCATATTGACGGTGTACGACTGAATTGATATATAATAGTAATTATATGTATACTATATGCAGAGAATTACACTTTTGCTGAGCAAAGATGAGGCAAGTCGTAGTTTAATTAAATAGTTTCTTGTTTTCTTCTCCATTTTGTTTCAATATGCCGTTGAGGAATTTAAAAAATAACTTGCATTTGGTTACAGAATTCCAGTTATATTTATCTTACATTGTTTTAATCATTTTTATGTTGTATAAAATTGTTTTGCTTTTATCTCTTAGCATGTCAAGACGGAAGATACGGTCCTAATTGTATCTACACATGCAGTAGTAACTGTGTGAATAACGCACCTTGTGATAAGACAACTGGAAAATGTCAGAGCTGTAAATCTGGGTATACAGGGGACCTTTGTAACAATAGTAAGTGTTCAGTGTAACAGGTATTAAATCCAAATATACATCAATATGAAGACAGCTTGCTATGACAAAAGATACCATGAAAAATTACCAAATATTGTTAAACAGTTAGATTTCACACGCTTCCCTATTTTTTCTTTGTAATAGATATAAAACATAAACGTTCTATAGACTGAAAATAACGTTCTATTACCTATCACGGGTTAATATATATGCTATATATATTTTTCGTCGTATAGTAAGGAATCATTATTTGCAGCCTGTCCTCAAAGATTTTACGGACAAAATTGCTCCTCGACTTGCAATGATAACTGCCTCAATAAAGAGTGTCACCATGAAACTGGATACTGTAACACTGGGTGTAAGGACGGATACCAAGGACAATTTTGTTCTGAGGGTATGTTCATATTCTACCATACCCTACTTATAAATTTATGTAATGGATCATCAACATGTAAACATAAAGATTCAGGAACATCTATATTACTATATAATAATTATGGACTCCATTTTCATGTTCTTTAATGTGGGGAGAATAAACATTGTAAGTTACTGTAGTTACTAAGATTTGTGTTTTTATCGATTAGAGTGTGAAGACGGAAGATACGGTCCTAATTGTATCTACACCTGCAGTGGTAACTGTGTGAATAACGTACCTTGTGATAAGACAACAGGAAAATGTCAGAGCTGTAAATCTGGGTATACAGGGGACCTTTGTAACAACAGTAAGTGTTCTGTGTCATCAAAGCTGTGTACCAAGTATTATACAGAAGGATCGTAAGTCAAATGATATAATTCCTATCACCTGGAAAGTAAGTAATGTCTCTTCCATCTTTATGCACTTTCATGATTATTCGTCCTCGGCTTACTTTACTGTCAGGTTCGCTTTGCCTTCGGTGGTTTTCGAAAGATATAAATTACAATGACGTCATAAGACTTCTAAAATGAATCAATAATACAACACTCCTGCTTTACCACTTACATTATTGTAATTCCAGTAAAACTGAATTATTTTGGAATTCTGGGAAATAGTCCCCCTCTCTGCCTGTATTCTTATGCAGGATATGAAAACAATGGATTAAACCTTCGTTTTGTATCGGTGCGAATCATAGATTCAGAATGGTCTATTTGAAGCTTGTAGCGATGGGTTTTATGGACCAAACTGTTCATACAGATGTTCCAGCTGTCTCGGTAGGACATGTAACCGTTTCATGGAAGAATGTGTCTATGGATGTGTGGATGGATTCATTGGAAAAGGATGTGATCAATGTATGTTCAATTTGTTTAAACGTTTCATTTTAAAGATGCATGAATAAAATTGATTTCATTTTGATTTCTGTGTGAGTGATAAACCCTCCGTTCTTCATTTTTTTCAAGCGTGTAAATTTGGCCGGTTTGGGTCAAACTGTTCAGAGAAATGCAGTGACAACTGTGTAGAACAATTATGTGACAAGAGACATGGGAAATGTACACGTGGATGTGTCTCTGGATGGATGGGGCTTAACTGCACTAAAGGTAAACAGTTTCGAAATACCTTTTAACTTTTCCAAAGGGAACGATTTATTAGTTTTATTAGTTTTAGCCATTGGAATCCACATTCACGTAAATGTAAAATGATTTAAATGACGTAATGACCAATGAATTTCACCGATATATGTTTACATAATGCAGTATGGCCCTGTACATCAGCGCTAAAACGATGTTTAGGGCAAACGTACCAACCGCTGTTATATATTTTTGATGTACATTGTGTGTGCACCTCGAACAATTTTATTTCTAGTGCTTTGATCAATAAAGCAGTTTTAGCAAGTTTATCATAGTCTTAGATACACTAAATTTCCTTCTAAAATATTTGCTTTCATACAGGGTATATCAAACTCACTCCAGCAGGTTGAAATTTAAATGAGAATAACTTGTATTCATTATACGAGTTACTGGCTTGACACTGTGTGTGTGTGTGTGTGTTTTAGAATGTCCCTTGGGATTGTTTGGAGCAAACTGTGAACAATGGTGTAGTCCACACTGTGCATTTAATGACACGTGTGATAGAGTGAATGGCAGCTGTCCTAGAGGATGTCAACACCCATTTGAGGGGTCCAATTGTGACTTCAAAGGTATATGATTGATTGATTGTTTTACGTCCTGTCGAGAATTTTTCACTCATATTGAGACGACACCAACTGTAGATGAAGTATCACAAATTTAGGCATATGCTTAGCGCTCAGGACCGTAGTAGTGAGGGTTCTGTAACGTGCCAACGCCAGCCGCGACACGGGACCTCCGTTTTTAAGGTCGTATCCGAAAGACCCATGATTCTCACTTCTAAATGCCAAGCGTTTGGCGAAGGAGCAATCACTAACTATTTTTCGTCTTAGGTTTGACGCCGACATGGCACGAGCGGAGCTCGAACACATGACCTCCCGGTTACGAAGCGAACGCACTAACCACTGAGGTATATGTAATTGCGAGGTATTTTCATGTTACTATGATATATCACATTTTGACATTAACTTATTCTTTGAAGATAACGAGCAGTGTCCAATTTCATAACTCCTATATAACGAGATAAAGACTCACGTAGAGTGTATCCGGTCGACAGGAATGCTTACTCCACCTAGGCAACTGATCCCACCCTGGTATATACCAGTTTGTTTGTTTGTTTTCCACTACACTGAGCAATTTTTTTTCAGTTATCTGGTGGCGTCCAGTTTTTGTAGGTGAAGAAGAGAACCCAAATACAATGTACCCGGGAAGCTGGATATACCAGAGGTGGGGTCAGCTATGCATATGGAAGTTTCTATATTGATGTCTTTTGGAGGGATGGGCATATTGTTAAATACTCTTTATCTCTGTTCTATACATCCATATATTACCCATGACTGTTACTTTGAAACAGTAAAATCAGTAAAAAGTTGTATATTTCATGCATTACAAGCTTCTGATATTACTTCTTTTCCATAGTTTTGTTAGTGACGGCAGACTCGGTTTCCCAGGCGAAAGATGTCCAATATGCTTACATAACTGTAATTGTTGTATTGATTGTGCTCAACATATCTACATGTGGTGCATTGCTATTGCTAAGGTATTGTCAGCATCGGACGTTATCTTGATATGACATTACATTGCATTATGTTTACACATGTACACGATACTGTTTAAGATACTCATCTGTAAATTGTAGGAGGCGACACCTGAATACAGAAGAAAAGTCGTCCTCACTTTACACCACTTATCCTACTCACCAAACAACGACTGACGACACGAATGCTTACCTTGAACTTCATGCAATAACAAACGATAACTCCTACCAAAATCTTTCATTTGTGCAACCTACCGAAGTCAGTGGTTGACAATGTCGCATGAATAAAACGTGGTAAAAATAGGATAAGAACTGAGGAGCATGGGATAGTTTCAAGTGTATTTTCATGTTTTAGATGTACAGTTATATTAATGGTTTACGTATATGATATCCACATTAATGTAGCCAGTGTGAAGACCAAAACTCGGGTTCCATCTCATATACCATTTATTTATATTATATGTAAAACCTGTAAAAATCATTTATAACCTCATAGAAAACGTCTTCAGACACTAACATTGACAGAACAGACATAGACATTTTATATTTCCTGTCAAGTAAACAAAATATTTTTACCGGGACATCCTGCAGCGTGAAAGCTGGCGTCTTGCCTTTTGAAGGACTAATCTTAAAGAGTTTGGGTAGAAATACGTGTAGCGGAAATATGCTACCTGTTACATGTCTGTCATTTGATTGGTCAGTGTATACTCATTCACTTGTCACATATACACATTCACTATTTACGTTGGTTACATTAAGTTATACAGAAATACAAATGACCAGTTACAAAGGAATACGAATACTGATTTCGATGCCACCTTCTCTATAGTATTGGAATATCATATTCATTCTATGAGATGACATTCGAGTTACGTTAAAAAAAAAAAGAGTAAAAACAGTCAACTTCTCATATTGAGACGTCGCCAGCTGTATGTCAAGTAGCACAAATTTAGACCTATGCTTAGCGCTCAGGGCCGTAGCAGTGAGGGTTCTTTAACATGCCAATGCCTACCGTGACACAGGACCTCCGTTTTTAAGGTCATATCTGAAAGACCCATGATTCTCACATCTAAATGCCGAGCGTTCCAAAAGCAGCTCTACCTTGTACCAGCAAATTCAAATGGAACCGTGTGGAGTTTTTTTTTCCTCAAAAAATGAATGGGACCTGAACAACTGGAGATAATGATACAGTTTATAACTTCCAATTTGATTTTAAATGAAAATTAATCTTTATTAAATATTTATGACGAGGGATTTCCCGACCTTATGAATTCAGTAGGTTCCGTACAGAAAAATTCGATGATATAAAATAGAGCAAATATATGACACTAAAATGATAGCTTTGTTAAATTTTGTCAAAAATCTCCTGTGTGTTTTTATCACCATGGATTCTTGAACTTCAAGATCTACAGCAAACAACCTAATAGACATATATCAGTGACGTAGTATCAATTTCATTATTTTACAATTCCATAATTATATAAATTTTGCTATTTCTTTCTACCACTGAGATTACTCACTGACAACTAAGTTGACTGGTTATTTGTATAATGTTGAAAGTTCCGCTCGAGATTTCTTCACTCATATGGAGTCGTCTCCATGCCAGTGTAGCGTTGCAAATTTTAGGCCTATGTTCGGCGATTATGACCATTGAGCAGGGAGGGATCTTTAACGTGCCACACCTGCTGTGACACGGGACCTCTATTTTGTTTGTGGTCTCATACGAAGGACAGCCCCATTTAGTCACCTCGTAGGACAAGCAACTGATACTGAGGATCTATTCTAACCCGGACCTCCACGGGCAATAACTAAGATGATACAGGGGTTTCAACAAAGACATTTCGTTGCAAGTCAGGATTTCGTAATTCTATGGTTCTGAAGATAATCTACCGTGCAAATAGAACTTGTAGTTCAATATACTCAAATGCTGCCTGGCGTGTTTCATAACAATTATTATGTCGTTATTTACATATCAATTTTGACAACGGATTTTTCCGGTCAAGATGATATGTTTGTTCCTCCTACACACGTAATCTCACGTCTGGAGTTTTTGTGTTTTTAGGTGTCGGTGTTTTCCCTACTATATTTTTGTATTCTGTATAAAATCTCCGAGACTGAACACTGTTATTTGATCTTTATGTATCTTTAAAAACACTGATATCAGTTGAGTATTGACACTTAATGAATCAACCTACAGATGGAAATTGACACATATAATCGTTGAATTAAGATATCCCCCCCCCCCCTTTGTTTTGACGGTATACATAAATGTTTAACCTAGAAAGGGAATATAATGCACAGAGATCAGTTTCATAACTTCCATAAATATGAAAGCTAGGGTGGGACAAACACGGAGCCTTAGACACACCATGGTGGGATCAGGAACCTAGCTAGGAGTGAGCGTCACCTGTTAGTCGGTCACGTCGACCGTGGTTCCTGCATCTTGATCACGTAACCGAACGTAATATCATTGTTTTGCCTCGGACTAGAATGACGTTAATTTATTGGATGAAACGCTTCACGTGACTGCCGTCTAAATTTCTTTAGACGGCGAGTAACAAAATTTAGACGGCAACATGACGGTCGCTCATCTGCGTCTGTTTAGTATTAGCCTGTTATAGATGACTTCATTGCATTTCTTATATTTATTAACATCCAAACATAGGATTGATCCTTGACAAAACACATCACTTATTAGAGTTGTTACTGACTGTCTACAGAAATATGTCGGGTTGTTCAAGTCTAGGCGAGGCTAGAAACCTAATATGTAATAGTAGACCGTGTCCTTGCGTATCGAATCAGATGAGAGTTGTAAACTCCAAATATGACAAATAATAAATATAGAAATATTGCTACATAAATATAGGAAGTTCACAATAAGGATGCTTCAGTCATCCTTTTTGTCAGAAAGTTGAGTTGTCAGTTTGTTTCAAAAGTACAGAAGCTTTTATGGAATGTGTCTTTCTTATTCATACAGTAATTAATTATAATAGTTAGTTCGCGCAAAATTACGATAATTAGCCACAGTACATTTTTTAATCTAAGCTCCGATTGTAAAAATGTCTCGTTAATTTGTTAAGTAGGCACGAGGTGCCATGATGTTACATGAAAAATTCTTCACTTTGCCGATTGTGAAAGTAGCACAAGGTATATCTAATTATTCAATTTTTAATCATCATTATTTACCATAGTCAACCTTTATTTCATATTGACAAATTCCCTCGGTTTTAACATTTAATTGTATATATTTTAACACCGCCAAAGCGTACAAATACCGATGTAAATACCCAAAACTGTAACGAGGAAAGCGAACATGAAAATGTCAGTTGAGAATACAAGTTTACACAGATCACTGTCTACACACCACTGGGTAAGCTTAGTTCTTTAACATCTATAGATAACGTTGTTTTTATCATAGACGGTGCAATATTAAGTATGCATTGTTTAATCAGGAAATATATGACACATGTACCATCAATAAAAATCAAATTCCAAGTACGAATCACAATTCTTTATTTCTAACGCAAGGGATTTTTTTTCAGTTGTGATGTGAACGTCGTTAGAAAAAGGAACACGACGATGTGATGAATTCAATTTGAAAAAAAACCCACATAATGACGCCTAAAATTCTCGAGAGTAAATATACATTCGCACAATTTGAATTTTCTGGCTTTCGAAGACGATAACTACACAAAATATTAAACGCATTTCAAATAATTCCTGGCATGCGAAGAATTATATGTGCTAAAAAAATCAAATAGAAACATACGATATGTCGTTTTAAAAAGGGACTGATTCACGATCTTGAGTAAATAAGTATGTCGTAATGTCGTAAACGAGTTTGATCATACGACAACCTTTTGCAAATTATGCCATGTTTTACAATTATGGTTAAGCCTTCTTCATATACTGATTTGAACTTAAGATTACTGCGTTTACTTGATCATAATGGAGGGTTCAATGCGGGTGTGACCGGTTAATAGGTGATGGTTACTCCTCCTATGTACCTGTCGCCACCTCTGGTAATCCCAGGGGGTTCATGTCTCCCTGCTCTCAGTTGTGTATTCTTTATATGACAAATGAGATTGATTGTTGTTATTTTCATCCTGCCTCCCAATACCCCGTTTGGATCCTGATTGTTACAATAGATCCTCAGTACCCTTGCTTGTCGTAAGAGGCGACTAAATGGGGCGAGATCGTAAATACCGCGGTCCCGTGTCACAGCAGTTGTGCCACGTAAAAGATTCCTCCCTGCTCAAAGGTCTAGGGCGCCGAGCTTAGGCCTAAATTTGTAGCCTTTCACCGGCAGTGGTGACGTCTCCATATGAATGAAAGATTCTTGAGCGGGACGTTAAATAATATTTAATCAATCAATCAATACTGCCTCCCAGTCGCGAGAAGTCCGCTTAACGGAATATTGAAATTTTTGTATAATGGATTCCTCATCCTTTTATGGTTTTACCTTGTATCTTTAACATTAAAGCCTGTGGATCTGGTGTGTTTGGGAGGAACTGCTCCAAAAGACGCAGTGAGAACTGTAAAGAGCAGTCATGTGACCACAGATACGGTAACTGTACAGATGGGCGTGCATCTGGATGGATGGCATTTAACTGTTCAACGGGTAAATTTTAAACTAATAATAAAAATCATCATGTTCATATTAATTTGTGTAGCCAGTCAGCATATACATATTATTCACAATATTACACATGAACATGTAGGAATTTGTTAGATATATACATCGTAAGTGAATTTACAATTGAAATCGTATCCAAAGTCATCTTTTAAGTGGACTAAGAATTACAACTTCAATAAAGATGCGGATACTAACTTTGTAGCAAAATTGTATCATCGATTATCCTAGAAATGAAAGTATTTCATTTCTACATCAAGACGGCATCTGTATTTTTGTGTATATTTGTTCTTCATATTTCCTGAAGAATGTGAGAACGGATGGCATGGAGAAGATTGCCTAAAGACATGCAGTGGTAACTGTGCAGACAACGTTACGTGTAACAGGTTTAACGGGATTTGTCCAAATGGATGTAAAACGTCATTCACTGGAGAGAAGTGTGACAAAGGTAATGGTAGTCGTGAATCTATTTTGATATTACTTTCTTACTTTTAATTATATTTCAAAAAATAGTAATTATGAAATCAAAAGCCTTTAAATTGGAAATTAAGCGTATGATTGCTTCCTCTTTCGGCATTTTATTGAACTGATGGAGTTGAAACTATCATATATGAATGTATCAAATCTAAATTCGTTTCTTTTAAGACACCAGATTTAGATGTTTTGATTGCACAAACTTTCATATTGTGATATAGAAAAATAACCCTCTATACATTGTATTAGTCGGAGCAAACTATGACTGTAGTCTGAAGTTTGATAGCATAAACATATTGGAGGCGTTTCTAAACGATGTCTTAAAAATCCTTAACATTGTATATCAGTGACAACTCCCTCTGGTTCCTCGGCGAATGATGTCCAATACGGGTATATAGCTGGTCTTGCCACATCGATAATATTCAACGTTATTCAATGTGGCATATTAATAACAGCAAGGTATCTATACAGTTACATTGAAACTTTAGAAAATCCTAAAGAATCTTTAGTGAATTTAAAATCACAAAACTTTTTTTCAAATTAACACCATCGTATGATTTTACAACAGTTTACACGAATATACCTTACGATAAATTATAGACTAGACTTTTTGACATTCTAGACAGTTTATTAATAAAAAACGGTAAAAAGAAATAGTCATATCAAGTGAGCGGTCAATCCAAAAATTATTTTGTTAAACATCACTCTACGCACAAGTACTCTGAAGTTGACGTTAAAAAGATGTACGGTTCCTCATTGCCAACATCGTAATCTTTGGTGATCAGGAATTCCCATGAGTACGAATTGTGTTTTTGATAGCTGTCCTATTCTAAATTCTGATGAAGCAGAACTCATTCAAAAGCTTCTACATGAGAAGAAAGAATCTCTTGCTGTGGCCATCAATTCGACATTTAGATCAATTGGACGACGTTTTATCTATTAGCAATGATCATTTCCATTCATATGTCGATTCGATATATCGCAGTGAACCTGAAACACACCACAAATCCTTCCATATCTGCTTCGTACAAAGACGTTTTACTGAAAGTGAACGCTGACGGCAAACTGACAACTCAACTTTATGACAAACGGGATGATTTCCATCTCTCCACTGTCAACTTCCCTTATCTATGTGGCGATATCCCATCATCACCTGTATTTGGTGTTTATATCTTCCAACTGATTTAATATGCAAGAGCTTGTGCTGCACATGATCAGTTTTTAAATCAAGGCAGGCTACTAACAAAGACGTTGATGTTACAGTGGTTTGTACAGCCCCGTCTAAAGTCAGCATTTCGTAAATTTTATGGTTGTTATAATGATCTAGTTTGCCAGTACAACTTTCCATTAGGTTGACGTGTTTCATATCCATTGATTGGCCGTTCTTAGCACACTGATTCTGACTACGGATTACTCCGTTTACCTGATAGGGATGTAGGGTTCACGACGGTGTGATCGGTTGACAGTTGATGATTACCCCTCCTATACACCTGATCCCACCTCTGTTATGACCAAGGGTCCATGGTTGCCCAACTCTCTGATTTGTATTTCCTATGGGAATTACGAGATTGAATTCTATTAGTTATCATAGCTTTTTCATGTGATAAAATTAAGGTAAAGATACGTAGGTTATTTAAAAAACATCTAGTGTAAAACAACGTGCACATCATGAATCAACTCAATTTTTCATCCAGAGACACTATCGGAATGTACAGTTTTCAGCAGGATTGAAAATGAATATTATACAATGGAGAGAAAACATTCATATATCGTTTGAATGTACCCATCTAATATAGTCTTGACATATCTAATTATCGTTTGAATATTGTCAGGAAATCTGAAGTCTTATTTTTGTATTGAATCAATTCAACAACAAGTATGGAATTAGGAGAAAAACACTAAACCACAAAACTAAAACCTCAATACTTTTTAAAAGCGCAAAATTCGATTTTACAATGTTTGTACAAATAATGTTTTTTTTTCAGGAGACAATACTTGAAAAAAGGAGAAAAGTCTTCCTCGCATTATGTAAGCCACGGCAATCAGACAACAGTAACGACTGATGATATCCATACATATCAAGAACTCCATGCATCACCAAATACTAACTCTTACTAAAATCTTTCATTCGGAAATGATTTGTGAATTCCGTATGGACCACACAAGCTAGTGACAGTCAACTAATTATAACGAATTGATATGTCATTGGAATTGTTGGAATGACAGTAAATATTCACAGTTGGGGCAATGTATGCTTTGTGATGTTGAGAGAGAGAGAGAGAGAGAGAGAGAGAGAGAGAGAGAATAACAAAACTGGCTGTGTGTTTTTTCAGAATACGTGCATACAATATCGGGAACAAATATTGATTCCGTAAATTTTTAACATGTTGATATCATTTTGTGTGCATCTTAAAATTATAAGCTACCTGCATTCCTAAGCGTCACTTTTATGTCACATGTAAAATGAATACATTGACTATTTGAATTATATTTCATCATAAGATATGTTGTTTCTATCGCATGTTTGTATTATCATTCATTTGATTCGATATCACGGAATAACCTGATCAGTTCTACATGTATAATAAAATATGCATATCAGTATAATTTATTGCACAGATCATACAGTATGTTACTAAATATAGAAATGTCATTTTCAAACAAAAGTTCTAAATCAATATAGATTACATTAGATGGTTCACTACCAAAATGCAGTGCTTTTTGATTTTGCATGTTACGCGGAATAGAGGTATCTATTAAATAATGGAAGTGTGTTACAGTGTATCATTTGTAGAGAAATATTTCGTTTAAAAAAAGTGTCCCACAAAGGTATATTTATTTTGAAACAATTGAAACAACACAATTCTGAATTAAAGGTGATTTTCGAATAAAGTAGTGTGTTGGATATTAACATACCTTTTAATATTTCAAATGAAATGGTGTGTCATCATTATGTATTGATAGATTTAAAGAAAAGTATAACAACTTTGTTCCCAAAAAGATTTAAAAAGAAATCTCTGTAGGAAACAGACCCATAATCTTTTCCCAATTTTAATTGAGAAACAATGTACAACGTCCTAGAAAAGCGTATTCAGATTTTTTCCCCACAATCACTGACACTTTGGGCGATCTTAAAAATAGATGAATGGGGAATATTATATTAGAACTATTTTTGAACTCATTGAGTTCGAAATTAAGGCATTCTAGATAAACTGTAATTGATTTAAATAATATAATGTCTAGAATAATAACATTGTGAGTGTATTTGAAAATTGACACAATACAAATGGGAAAAACATGCACAAAGATCAATGTCCCCACCGATCTTAAGCACTCCAGGTAAATTACACGTGCTGAATAGAACACGCCTACTTTTCAGGTAATCTTTCGGTGACACAAATTGGGCCTCTAACCTGGAATTCCACCTTGGTTATTTAGAAACAAAAATGATATTTTGAATTTGTCTTCGTTATTATTTAATGCATTCTGACACAAAATACATTATCTTTGTTTGTGATTAACTTATCAAAAATACCATGCAATACTATATTATATGCTTCTGAAACACTGTCAATGAATTATTTGATCTTTTTATTTTATTTTGATAACTTCCCAGGGTCTGATTACATGAGAGCCGAAACACAAGTTCACCAGTACTGAATTCTATTTTTAGATCGAGCAAAGCTTTCCGTTGTACATCGTCAACAGTTATCGCTCTTCTTACAACCTAATTAATTTGGCGCAGTTGTTTGTTTGTGTTAAACGTTTACGAGGAACTTGATCCTGGAAAAGGATATTGTATTTAGCATTTTGTTGTAGAAAAAATATATTTTGGTTTTTTATTTTGTAAAGTTTATCAACAAGTTGTTTTTTGTGTTTAGTTTAGATTTTTTATTGTTTCAACAACAACTGGCAGTGTACTAGTGTGTACTATACCATTAGATTCAATTTGGCGGCTGTGTGGTGAATGTCCGATTTGTACCAAGTACAAAATACTAGAACGTGTCGGTAGGTTTCATGTTTTAAAATCTAGGATTTGATCTGTGTCGAATTTATTTCCTTTACACAACAACACTTACTTGGCATTGCTTTGTGTTCTTATTTAATCCAAAGTTCAGCTAACGACAACACAAAATTATTGTTTTAGGCCTGCTAGTTTCTACAATGACCTGGAATTTATCACTTGGATTGGAATACGTAGAGCCGATACATGTGTACTTAGAACGATAACTCATTAGTACACACTACTGAGACACCACAAACATTAAGTGAAGTCTCACAAATGTTGAATGGTAGCACTAATAATAGTGAGAGCTATCTAGATGACTTACTAATGCTTTCTGTGATACAAGACCACAGTCTTTAATGACCTTCAGATAGGTTAAGGACGTTTATCACACATATTCTGCATATAAAATTCATGAAGATTCTAAGTTCATTACTAAACATAACCCTAATTTCTGTATATCGCCTTCTACATGTGTGTCGATAACAGTGCTATACTCTCTTACGTAGCAACGTTGATGATTTTTTTTAACTTTTGTTGTCAATTTCATGTAGACAATTCGTGCCGTGTTGTGAGTGTATCGCACTTATGCATGTATGTAGTAGTTCGAATAATGTATTTAATTGCAATATAAAATAAAAGGAAGGGCATTTTTAAGTGAATAATGTTGCAACAAGTTATGCTCTTTTTTATATATTGTAACCCTGACCAGATCTTCGTCAACTATGACGCTCTGATTCCTATCTATTAACAAAATCATATGTGCATGTTGGCTTATGAGAAGATAAAAAATGTACACTCAATAAAATGGACTACATTTACATTTATATACTCAAAACAGTAGCATTTTAATATATATACATCTGACATACTATTGGACAGGGGTCATCAGTTCGAAAGAAAGCATGTACACTATCACTATTAATGATTATTATTAGCATTTGTTAATTTTATGTCCTCTTGAGAATATTTTACTCATATTGAGACGCCACCAGCTGTAGGTGAAGTAACATAAATTTAGACCTATGCGTAGCGCCCAGGGCCGTAGTAGTGAGGGTTCTTTAACGTGCTAACGCCTGCCGTAATATTTAGTGAATGATATTCTATTTTGAAACACTTTTAGACAGAAATAAGATACTAAACCTGTAATGAATCATTTAAATTTTGCAGTTCTTTTTAATGAACATTAAGACTGTACTTGTTTGTATGTAGGGCAGACATGGAATGTTATTACGAATAACCAGCACTTTAACACCTTAAAGAAAATAGGTCTACTTCCTGGTCGCTGTTTATCTTGTTCTACCCGATTTGTTAGTATGGGATTCCGGAGTATAGTTTTATTATACGTACTACTAAGGAATAGTCTATGTTACGGTAAGCGTATCTTACTTAATGTGTCGTTTATCGTTTAACTTTTCAAATGAGCTTCATATCCTACAATCTTGATGCACTTTCAAGAAATCCGTGTTGATATATACGTAGATATAAGTAAAAATCAAAGAACTGAGAGTATTGATAGATGGAAATATACTTGCCAGTACAAAATGGTACTTCATCTTCACCTTGGCCTTTTATCTTGTGATATACTCCTTCAGAGCAACCACTGTGTCAAGTGTACTTATTGTTTAATGCTCTCTAGAGCACACGATATTCTTCGATATAGTAGCAGTTTATAGTAGTTTGATTTTAACCTTATAATCAATATGGGTCATTTTTGTTCTAGGGACAAACATTTACCAATGCTAGATTTGCTATTGATCAAGCAAGAGGTTCCCTAAATATAGATAAAATAACACTTGGTCTATTGACGGTACAGAGAGTTTCGTCTAAAACAATATCCGTTCTTGTGTTAAGGGTCATAAGATAGTAAATACACGCACGTTTGCTTGATAATGTTAAATACATCTAAATCTGATATGGATCAAGTAAATAGGAAAATAGTAAACTGCAGGAAAGAGGAGTAAGGATAAAATACCACATTACTGCATATATCGGTAATACAAGGTGTATTTTATTTAACCTTATTATTAATTGGGGCCTCTGTGGCCGAGTGGTTAAAGCATTGCGTTCAACATCACAAGGCCGCTCACCTCTAGTCGGCGCTGGTATGAATCCCGCTCACGCCGATATATGTGAGAAAGTTTGCCAGTTTACTTTCGGAAGGTCGGTGGTCTCTTTCCGGGTACACTGTATCTGGGTTCTCTCCTCCCCCTACGAAACCAGATAACAGAAAAATTGTTGAGTGTGGCGAGAAACAAACAACCAATCAATGATTGAGTGTGGCGAGAAACAAACAAACAATCAATCAATCAGTATTATTAATTTGTTTGTAAATATTGACCATTTGAACAAGTACAAAGCAGACATGGAAGACTCTGTACTGGGATACATCGAATCTACATATACCTGAAAATGATTAGTGTTGATAGATACAATCTCGTCGATATATCAAAATGTCAAGTTGAAGGCCACGATGTTTTCTCTTTTGTAAAAAATGCCTCCATCACGCCTTTAACAACTGTCTGTGTTGACATAATTTCTACAACGTTTAAGTGCAAAATAAGGTATATTATATACTGACGGACGTTAAAAACGCAACACTTGAAAATGGCATATGTTATAAATTTGTTCATATATCTAATAAACAAATTCATAGGTATATTATAAACCATGTTAACTGAACACTATTCTTTGATTTTGAAATCATTTTATTCACAAAGAGGCTACAGTTGATTAATGGTTATATATTATTTAATGTCCCGCTGGAGAATTTTTCACTCATATGGAGACGTCACCATTGCCGGTGAAGGGCTGCAAAATTTATACCCATGTTCGGCGCTTATAGCCTCTGAGCAGGGAGGGATCTTTATCGTGCCACACCTACTGTGACACGGGACCTTGGTTTTTCCCGGTCTCATTCGAAGAACCGCCCCATTTAGTTGCCTCTTACGACAAGCAAAGGGTACTAAGGACCTATTCTAACAACACAACCCGGATCCCCGCGAGGCTACAGTTGAAATGAATGTCAATAAGTGGTGCGTCAAAAATGTGATTTTGTTCACTAGTACCGGGTATGACCTTCATTAGCAGTGATGACTGCGCGAAGGCGACGTGACATTGATTGACAAACATTTCGGATGGTCCTCTGAGGAATATTATGCCAGTCCTCCAACAAGGCTCTCCCTAACTCTTGCGGATTCCGAGGCTGAGGCTGGCGGTTGCACACAATTTTCTCCAGCTCATCCCATAAATCCTCGTTTAGATTCAAGTCGGGGGACAAAGCGGGCCAATCAAGGACGTCAATGGCATTCGTTTGAAAAACGTTTTGTGTCAGTTTTGTCGTATGTTCTCTTGCATTGTCCTGTTGGAAAATTAACCCATTTCCTTGCCTATACTGCTGCATTCATAGTGCTAAAAGAGGCTGTAGATCCACATACCTCCTAGCAGTGAGGGTTCCATTTAAAACGACCAGTTGTGACCGTAAATTGTGGTTAATCGCTCCCCAGACCATGACCCCCCCCCCCTCCTCCAAACCTCTTGCGCTCGAGGACACAATTGTTTGTAAAACGTTCATGTAAACGACGGTAAACTCGACATCTGCCATCTGCGTTGCTAACGTTAAATCTGGACTCACCTGAGAACACAACATGTGTCCAATTTTGACGTTTTGTCAGATACTGTCTTGCCCATTGCAATCTGTACCGTCGGTGATGCGGTTTAAACTGTAGTCTATTATAAGGACTTTTGCAGCGGATCCCATGGCGCTTCAAAATTCTGGAAACGGTTCTAGGATGAATAGGCCTTCCATGACGTCTAATGATTTCTCTCACCGTGGTCGCAGGGGTCGTAAACCTATTGCGCAGATGACGTTGCCGTATGAATGCGTGTTGCCATGGCGTTGTCACAAACGGTTGGCCAGGTCTTAGGCGATCATTTAGGGATCCTGCCTAATGGAATCGTGACAACAACCAGCTAACTGTACAAGGATGGACATTAAAATGCCTTGCAAACTCACACTGACTAACGCCTGCTTGCAGCATACCAAGTGCCTGATTGCGTATTTCATTGCTTAAGGCGTCATAGTCTTGGTTTTTAATTTTTTTCTGTTAGTGGTGTCTATGCTTTCACCACGAAAGTTGTTTTATTGCGAAAGCCTCCTTTATTACCTTTCCACGTGTTTGAAAAAAGCCCTGAATATTTCGTGCGATGCTACTCACTACGAGCAAACAATAAACACAGGTAAATCGAGAGATGAGTTTTAAAAATCAATACGATGTATATTGGATAAATGTTGCAATAAAAGTTTTATATGTAATGTTTTCAGTGAATAAATTAAAAGAACGTGTGTTGCGTTTTTAAAGTCCATCAGAATATATTTTATTTAATTAAACTATGTAAATAAATTTTCATAAGTAAATTAAAATATTTGTGATGTTCCTTTGCAATATTCTTAACTCTCAATGATAACATTTATTAAGGGTTTCAAAGAAAAACAGGAACCTCATGGACGATATCACCCATCTTAGCTATGTTGTTGTGATTTTAAAGAATTATTTTCATTTTTTTTTTCCGGAATTATTTTACCCCATATTGTGGCCTCAAAAGATAACGACATAACCAAACTTGAATTCACAAAATATGGGGATGTCTAGTTCTGGTGAAGGTCAAGGTAACAAAGTCACCAATTCAACGTTCTTACTACAACGTGTGTATAGACAAAACTTGAGATAATGGATAGGCTAGGTTTACTTAAAAGTAGGTCAAACTATAGGATTAAGGTCACAAGATTTTGTATATTGTATATTGTTTAACGCCGCCCATGAGAATTTTTCACTCACATGGATACATCACCATTGCCGGTGAAGGGCTGCAAAATGTAGACCTATGTTTGGCGCTTATGGCTCATGAGCAGGGAGGGGTCGTTATCGTGCCACACCTGCTGTGACATTGAGCCTCAATTTTCTGTGGACTCATCCGAAGGACCGCCCCAATTAGTCGCCTCTTATGACGGTCAAGTGGTACTGAGGAGCTATTCTAATCCTCGACCAGGTCACAAGGTAAACAAAAATACTTTATTACCATGAAAGCAGTTATACTACAAAGAATGCACATATGAAATATGAGAGTCCTTTTAACATACAAATATAAGATTAAAGTTTTAAACAGACACATAGACAGGACACCAAAGATATCCCCCCAAACCCTTTGGTCACGTGGACATTTATAAACCTTGTATTCACACAACCTGGGAACATATGCAATTGGATATGATTTAATGTGGCTCTGTTACTCATGGGAAATCTTTTTTTATTAATTTTCTACGTATTCTCATTTCAAATTTTGATTTTCTGTTATGGCTACACCCTACCCCTGAGGCCCCTGAATTGAATACACTTGGATATGAACTATCAGCATATGCTTGCATATTACATATGTAATGAGACTAATAACGACATCCTGTTATTGGGATGAAGACGTAAAGATGTTTCTCAATAAAGTCTTATGTAACACTTGGATCCACTAAAGTGGTCCTATCTACCCCAGTGGTCATAATTTAAATAAACTAGAATTTAAACTACGTAGGGGTGCTTGCTTATCAGATACGGCTACTCCTGGGCCTATTCTTATTGATAAGAATTATTTCCCCATATATCCCCATGTGAAACTCATCCTTTTGTGGCCCCACCCACTTCCACCATTTGAACAAAGCTACATATGCACTACCTGGGGGTGTTTGCTTACCAATATCACTAACAATATCATTGTTGTTTTGGGGAAATTCTTTTTAAAGATTTTCCTTGTAAAATTGCGTGCAGAACGTTGATGTCCTACTGCGTCCTCACTCTACTCCCAGGGCTCATGCTTTAAACAAATATGAATCTACGTTATATCATAAAGGTGTCATATATTTCATCTTTAACGGCATAGTGGTTCATGGGAAGATTACGAATTTAATACATCATCTCATTTTCATCCTAAGGCCTGGTGTATAACGTAATGTAATACATCGCGGTTTGACGATATAGAGGCGTGGCACCACTATCATTGTTTTGATATCATAATACACTGAAGATGTTAGGATTTGTGTGAGTTTACGATACAGAAACATTTTACATCAAATGATTATGATAAACTTGTGAATGAATTTCAAAGTATAATTGCAACAGCAAAAACAAAAAACAAACAAACAAACACCACCCCCACCCACCCCCCAAAAAAACTCAAAAAACAAACAAACAAAAAAAGAAAACAAGTAAATAAACAAATAGAAACTTTGTATAATTATACAAAATGCTGAAATATTTCATAATCATGCTGGGGCCTCCATGGCCGAGTGGTTAGAGCATCGCGCTCAAAATCACAAGCCTCTCACCTCTAGTCGGCGCGGGTTCGAATCTCGCTCGCGCCGATATATGTAAGAAAGTTTGCCAGTTTACTTTCGGAAGGTCGATGGTCTCTTCCCGGGTACATTGTATCAGGGTTCTGTCCTCCGGCAATAAAAACTGGACGCCACCAGATACCTGAAAAATTGTTGAGTGTGGCGGAAAACAACAATCAATCATAATCATGTTGAATTACAATACATCATTGCTACATGGATATTATTTGATAAATATTCAGGATAATCAACATCTGGTTATCAAACCGGTTTTAGACACACACACACACACACACACACACACACACACACACACACACCTCGTGACCAAAAACAATGAAGAAGAAGAAAAGCAACATCAAAAGTATATCATTTGAAAATATACATACAAACAAGTACAAAAAGATACAAACAAATCAATTATTTCTGGCTTTATTAATTTTCTTATGTATAAGTACATTTATAGGAGGAACAATTCATAAAAGAACCTACAATCTACAACACGCTAAAGCTCCAATGTATTGTCCATCCTCACTCTCCATCCTCCTTCTTATAAAAAAAGATCTGGATCTTCCACTGTGGTAAACCACAGGGGACATTTTCTGGATCCACGCATAGAGACGTAGTTGTGCTGCCTTTAACAAACCTCTTCAACATATCAATATTGTTTATTGTTTTCGTAGAAGTTGCATTGTGGATTGTATTTCTTTACAGATCAGCTATCAAAAGACCGTACAGCTGTACAGAGTACGACGTGGCCCTGTCCATCTAATGATCCATCATGTACACAATACTTCCCACACAGTGCAGTGGACGGAGACATCAGTACATGTATGAGGACGCGATGGATCGGTCCTGACTCTCAATATCCAGACAAGGCAGTGTGGTGGTACGTAGACCTCGGGGACATAAGGAGTGTATACAGCGTCAGGATACAGTACAAGGACTACGGTCAGGAGTATGGTAATGATTTCTACTTATGAATAATTGTTGTGTAACACACACACACACACACACACACAAACACACACACATATACAAACACACACACACACACACACACACACGCACACACACATATACCACACACACACACACATACATATATACCACACACAAACACACATACACACACACACACACACACACACACACACACACACACACACACATATATACCACACACACACACATTTCTTGTTTAAAATGATAAACGATAACTAAAATAAATATAATGACTATAATATATAAATAAAACTGTTGATTAAAAGAACAAGAAAATAAACAAGATGGACAAACAGACAACTAACAGTAACAATTAATCATTGAGAAGTCCCGTACTAATTGTATCTAGGAGAGAGAGGTGACACAAAGAATCACAGAAAAGTGATAAAAGAGTGTGTGTTACAGCAGGTAATGGTCAAAGTCAAATAGTGGATATATCTGGCATGAAACATTGGGAAACTACGCCTATTACAGTCTTGTGATTCCGTTTGTATTCTAGTAAATTAAGATGTGAAACTAATAAACATGGATTCAAACTAGCAATAAATGGAAAATATGGGTGTTGTACTAGAGACAAGATCGAACAAGTAGGTGGAGTTCAGAATTTGATAAATCATCTTAGTGAAGTAAGTTAATTTCAAGAGAGTCGAATGATTACAGCCTATGTATCCAGAAATACAGATACAGATTATCTATGTATGATTCGCTTTTTTTAAATACTTTGTTCTTTTTTCTTGGGGGGCGGGGGGTATTACTATTATCATTTTTGATTATTCCTGTTATTTCATAGAGATTCTTAAACTTACATGAATTGAAGCCGAGAGTTTTCTTTAGGGATATCCGAAAGGCACAGGTGTAGTAGGAAACATGTTTGAAGATCAGGTAATGCACAAGAAAATATTTGGCCCTTAAACCAAAACGCTTACAACTTTGGATTAGTAGTCCTTTGGTCTATCCCAGTTTTACCCCACCCCACACCTAGCTACAATTCGATTACAGGAAGATACCAAATATCGATTTGTTTGTTTTACGTCCCGTCGAGAATTTTTCACTCATATTGAGACGTCAACACCTGTAGGTGAAGTTCCACAAGCTTAGCGCTCAGGGCCGTAGCAGTGAGGGTTCTTTAACGTGCCAACGCCTACCGTGACACGGGACCTCCGTTTTTAAGGTCATATCCGAAAGACCCGTGATTCTCACTTCTAAATGCCGAGCGTTTGGCGAAGGAGCAATCACTACCTATTTTTCGTCTTAGGTTTGACGCGGTCATGGCACAAGCGGGGCTCCGACTCACGACCTCCCGGTTACGAAGCGAACGTTCTAACCACTTAGCTACCGCGACCGGTGACCAAATATCGAGCCCGATGCATTAATAGTTTAAAGGTCATAGGAAACGAAGTTTTTTCTCTGTAATCAGGGACTTTGTATCATAACTCTACATAACTAAGCTTTCTAAATATTAATAATGATATTAACACAAAGAAATTATAACGTGTAATGGTACTCAGAAAATCGTAAGCTGATTATTGCTTATTATTCCCCGAATTTGTGACGTCATTAGAAATCAACACTGGTCAATTAAAGCAAAAGGAAAGCCATCTATAGACATCTTTTTTCCAAGTGGAGGAGGTTTTGGGTGAGGAACCGGAGTTTGTGGTACAGGGATATCACTTTCAACCCATAATTAATTCAAGAGCAAGCTATATCGACTATTGTTAACCGGAGGACGAAAAATAAGCTACATCAAGATCCTATTGATCCCAAACTGGTTTAAAATAGTGCCTGGTTTACGATGAAAAGAAATGATAATTTTCAGAGAGAGAATTCTCTGGTGACAGTAATATCATTATAGATAACTATTATCTGTAATATCTGTAACCACACACATGCAGTATCATTTTTTTAAAGGGTGTAAAAGAGGGGGGTGTCAGAAATTCTTGTCAAGGATTACAGATAAAAAAGAATTTGCCGTATCTTTAAAATCCTAAATAGTGGCAAGGGATGTGGTCTGAGGAATATTTGTCCGCCAAAACCTGCCTCATATTTTCTAGCAGCCTTCGATTTAAAAAAAAATGGGGAAGGGGTTGGTTAGGGGTGAGGGAGCGGACAAGCGCTATCCTTTGCTAAATAGATTCAATCCATATCTTTCAGCTGACATTCTTCACATTCACTGCTACTACCAAAAGAGAATGTGATAATGATCATTGTCAAAACAAAGGAGAGCCCCCCCCCCCCTCCCCATTCCTTGTTCGGTGTGCCTAAACCCCACACCACATGTTATATTCAATCAGCTTTATTATATTTACTTCTATATTTAGATCTAAAAAATAATATGACTAAGTTAATCATGTAAATACTGAATTCTACACATCCACACCTACGATCAGAATATCCTTATTCGTTTGAATAAAGTGGCAGTTAACGTTTTGGAGGATTTCCCCGTCTTCGAAGTAGGTCCGTAGTCGAAAATTGTTGCAACTACGTTTGGTCCAAGATTTTTCTTATACCCACTTCTTTCGCCTATGTGGAATCTATACGATACTGCCCCCCCCCCCCCACCCCACCTCCTCCACACACACACACACACACACACCCTCACGGAAAAAATATTGCCATGCAATTTAAAGTTCTGGATGACTTTAAAATGATTTAGATGCAGATTTCGCACCAAATCGTTCTCCACGTTGGATCCTTTGGACCCAAGTACATTTAACACCCATCTGACTTCGTACATTACAATTAAATGCAAGCACGTTGAACCATTTCGATGGATACAGTCCGTTGGTAGTGTAAACAAATGCTCTTTTGCGTCAAGCTAGACTCTTTTGACGGCATCGATCAAGGGAGATAAGTCATCATGCTATTTTGATAACTGTGTACCATAGCAACATTTGACGATCTGTAGTGTCTGTTATCCTACCTTTTTCCAAAGAAGACATTGTCCTTCAAAACAAACTTTTTTTTGAAAAGCTGTGTCTTATGACCTTTAAATATTGAATTGTTGACTATACTTTCAAGATCACAATCACGGGGAATTTTAAAAGTCATTCGATAGTCATTAAAGTTGTCTACATGACATTAAATATTCAGTAAATGTTACCAGAATGGTATTAGTAAAGAAACATAGTATACACTTTGTTGTTATTCATAATGAACACTTTTTCCCCCTTCTAATGTTAGACAGGACCCAAAACTTTCTAAATGTATTCTTCTTCAGAAATGCGACAAAGGGGAAGAATGGCGGGGTTTTCGTTGTATCTATCAAACACATCTAACATTGAGAACGGTCACTTGTGTTACAAGGACGGACCAGATTTACCTCCCTTGGACTTCAGCACTACCTGTATCACACACGGCCGTTATGTTATATTTTACAACGAAAGATTACCAGGAGTACAGTATCCTGCTGGTTACGAATTGGCGTCTTTGACAGAATTATGTGAAGTGATCGTTCTGGGTAATGTTTGCACTATCATACAACAATGCATTGCACCAGTTTCAAGATAAGCGCTCTTCTGTGTGGGAGGTCATTTAGTGATACTGTGAATGCGTAAGTGGGACTTAGTGGACCGACAGTCAGTGAGAAAGACGATCAAATGTTTAAAGCGGTGTTTCCACAAATATGTAATTGCAGAAAATACAACATAATATAAAATGCTTTATTGAAAATGAAAACATAAGCAGCAATGCCACATTTATAAGTAATATCCTGGATATGATACATAAGAGCAACGAAATAACTTGATTTTGTAAGAATTCCTTGTATTTAATTACTCTCGTAACTCTTGTCACTTTCTTAATTTGTGTATCAGTGGAATTCAGGTGACAAGATGTGCATGAGAGACTTGCATGTATTGAGGACATTCACTTATTCAGTCCCACTTCCGCATGTAAACAAATTGTTTGGCGCCTTACTGTGTACGATGGTTTTCTAAAGGGGAATAACTAGGACGCACCTCGAAACTTGCGAATTCCTATATCTGTCAAATGGGAAGTAATTGAAACATATATTCTAAATTGTTTCATTTATGAAATTCAACGGAAATTGGCCTTCCAAAATATGAGTCATTTGATAGTTCCACAGTTTGAATCACGAAGTAAATTAAGCATATTGGGAAAGTTATAAGTGAATATTTGCTGAATTCCTTTCAAAATAGTTATTTCATATCTAGACCTCATTATCTGTATCCACCATTAAAACAACGATAAGAAGAATTGTTATTAAAGTGTTGACAAAATCCAAGTTAATCTATACAGTTTCTGAGTTCCGTCTTTCAAGGTTGTCTAACACGTGGCCGCTATGGACAACAATGTGACCTGATCTGTCCCTCCAACTGTCAGGAACAAAGATGTCATATTGTTGATGGAACCTGTCTGGGTTGTACTGCTGGCTGGACAGGGAGATTCTGTAATAAATGTACGCCTATTTTTTATTCTTATTCTTATTCTATATTCTTAAATCCCCCTTTCTCTCTCATCTGTCTGTCTCTTTCTTTTCTCTCTAATATTACACAAGTCAGACAACAGACGTGCACTATTTCTCGTTAACAGCTTGCCCCAGTGGATACTACGGTATAGAATGTACATCTGTGTGTCGGGGGCATTGTAGGGACGGTGTCTCCTGTAACCACACAAGTGGACATTGTGACGGTGGATGTGGAGACGGATGGCAGGGAGCTAAGTGTCATCAAGGTACATACATATCTATATTTTAAAGCTTAGACGACATTAAACAGTGCAATATTTACAATTTAACATTCATATAAATCTCTTGATTCATATTGACGGTGTACGACTGAATTGATATATAATAGTAATTATATGTATACTATATGCAGAGAATTACACTTTTGCTGAGCAAAGATGAGGCAAGTCGTAGTTTAATTAAATAGTTTCTTGTTTTCTTCTCCATTTTGTTTCAATATGCCGTTGAGGAATTTAAAAAATAACTTGCATTTGGTTACAGAATTCCAGTTATATTTATCTTACATTGTTTTAATCATTTTTATGTTGTATAAAATTGTTTTGCTTTTATCTCTTAGCATGTCAAGACGGAAGATACGGTCCTAATTGTATCTACACATGCAGTAGTAACTGTGTGAATAACGCACCTTGTGATAAGACAACTGGAAAATGTCAGAGCTGTAAATCTGGGTATACAGGGGACCTTTGTAACAATAGTAAGTGTTCAGTGTAACAGGTATTAAATCTACACTTTTCAATATGAAGACAGCTTGCTATGACAAAAGATACCATGAAAAATTACCAAATATTGTTAAACAGTTAGATTTCACACGCTTCCCTATTTTTTCTTTGTAATAGATATAAAACATAAACGTTCTATAGACTGAAAATAACGTTCTATTACCTATCACGGGTTAATATATATGCTATATATATTTTTCGTCGTATAGTAAGGAATCATTATTTGCAGCCTGTCCTCAAAGATTTTACGGACAAAATTGCTCCTCGACTTGCAATGATAACTGCCTCAATAAAGAGTGTCACCATGAAACTGGATACTGTAACACTGGGTGTAAGGACGGATACCAAGGACAATTTTGTTCTGAGAGTATGTTCATATTCTACCATACCCTACTTATAAATTTATGTAATGGATCATCAACATGTAAACATAAAGATTCAGGAACATCTATATTACTATATAATAATTATGGACTCCATTTTCATGTTCTTTAATGTGGGGAGAATAAACATTGTAAGTTACTGTAGTTACTAAGATTTGTGTTTTTATCGATTAGAGTGTGAAGACGGAAGATACGGTCCTAATTGTATCTACACATGCAGTGGTAACTGTGTGAATAACGTACCTTGTGATAAGACAACAGGAAAATGTGAGAGCTGTAAATCTGGGTATACAGGGGACCTTTGTAACAACAGTAAGTGTTCTGTGTCATCAAAACGGTGTAACACGTATTATACAGAAGGGTCGTAAATCAAATAATATAATTCCTACCACCTGGAAAGTAAATAATGTCTCTTCTATCTTTATGCACTTTCATGATTATTCTTCCTCGGCTTACTTTACTGGTAGGTTCGCTTTGACTTCGGTGTTTTTCCGAAAGATATAAATTACAATGACGTCATAAGACTTCTAAAATGAATCAATAATACAACACTCCTGCTTTACCACTTACATTATTGTAATTCCAGTAAAACTGAATTATTTTGGAATTCTGGGAAATAGTCCCCCTCACTGCCTGTATTCTTATGCAGGATATGAAAACAATGGATTAAACCTTCGTTTTGTGTCGGTGCGAATCATAGATTCAGAATGGTCTATTTCTAGCTTCGTTTGTATCGTTTTGTGCTTTGCGAATCATTTGTTAAGGACGTTCGATTTGAAGCTTGTAGCGATGGGTCTTATGGACGAAACTGTTCATACAGATGTTCCAGCTGTCTCGGTAGGACATGTAACCGTTTCATGGAAGAATGTGTCTATGGATGTGTGGATGGATACATTGGAAAAGGATGTGATCAGTGTATGTTCAATTTGTTTGAACTTTTCATTTTAAGATGCATGAATAAAATTGATTTCATTTTGATTTCTGTGTGAGTGATAAACCCATCGTTCTTCATTTTTTCAAGCGTGTAAAATTGGCCGGTTTGGCTCAAACTGTTCAGAGAAATGCAGTGACAACTGTGTAGAACAATTATGTGACAACAGACATGGGAAATGTACAAGGGGGTGTGTCTCTGGATGGATGGGGTTTAACTGCACTAAAGGTAAACAGTTTCGAAATACTTTTTAACTTTTTCAAAGGGAACGATTTATTAGTTATAACCATTGGAATCCACATTCACGTAAATGCATAATGATTTAAATGATGTATGACTAATGTAACCACTGTCATATTTTGAATGTATATGCATTTGGGAGAAATATTTCCAACAATCTCATTTGTAGTGTTTTTGTCAATAAAGAAGTTTCACCAAATTTACCATATCGACTTCTAAGATATACAAATTTTTCTTCTGAAATATTTGCTTTGAGACAGAGTGTTATCAAACTCATGTTGAAACTCAAGCCAGTATAACGTGTGTTTATTTTTACGAATCACTGACTTGACAATATGTGTGTGTTTTAGAATGTCCCTTGGGATTATTTGGAACAAACTGTGAACAATGGTGTAGTCCACATTGTGCATTTAATGACACGTGTGATAAAGTGAATGGCAGCTGTCCTAGAGGATGTCAACACCCATTTCAGGGGTCCAATTGTGACTTCAAAGGTACATGTAATTGGGAGGTATTTTCATGTTATCATGATATATCACATTATGACATTAACTTATTCGGTAAAGATAACGAGCAGTGATCAATTTTATAACTCCTATATAACGAGATAAACGCTCACGTAGAGTGTATCCGATCGACAGGGATGCTTACTCCTCCTAAGCAACTGATCCCACCCATGTATGTTCAGGGGTCCGTGTTTGCCCTACTCTTCATTTTGTATTTTTTATGGGAGTTATGAGATTGGTCACCGTTCGTTATCATTTCCTTTTCATAAATACAAAATTAATAGTAGAGCAAACACGGATCTCTGGATATACCATAGGTGGGATCACCTAATTACATATGAAAGTCTCTATATTGATGTCTTTTGGAGCAATGAGCAGTGTTTTAATACCCTTTATATCAGTTGTATACATCCATGGATCACCTATGATTGTTACTTGTACACAGTCGTATTTTTCATGGATAACATGGATATTAATTCGTTTTATAGTTCTGTTGGTGACGGCTTCCCAGGATAAAGATGTCCAATATGCTTGCATAACTGTAATTGTTGTATTGATTGTGGTCAACATATCTACATGTGGTGCATTGCTATTGCTAAGGTATTGTCAGCATCGGACGTTATCTTGATATGACATTACATTGCATTATGTGTACACGTGTACACGATACTGCTTAAGATACTCATCTGTAAATTATAGGAGGCGACACCTGAATGCAGAAGAAAAGTCGTCCTCACTTTACATCACTTATCCTACTCACCAAACAACGACTGACGACACGAATGCTTACCTTGAACTCCATGCAACAACGAACGATAACTCCTACCAAAATCTTTCATTTGTGCAACCTACCGAAGTCAGTGGTTGACAATGTCGGATGAATAAATCGTGGTAAAAATAGGATAAGAACTAAGGAGCATGGGGTAGTTTCAAATGCATTTTCATGTTTTAGATGCACGGTTGTATTAATGATTTACTTATATGATATCCACATTCATGTAGCCAGTGTGAAGACCAGAACTCGGGTTCTAGCTCATATACCATTTATTTATATTATATGAAAAACCTGTAAAATTCCTTTATAACCTCATAGAAAACGTCCTCAGACACAAACATTGACAGAACAGACATAGACATTTTATATTTGCTGTCAAGTAAACAAAATATTTTTACCGGGGTATCCTGAAGCGTGAAAGCTGGCGTCTTGCCTTTTGAAGGGCTAATCTTAAAGTGCTTGGGTAGAAATACGTGTAGCGGAAATATGCTACCTGTCACATATCTGTAATTTGATTGGTCAGTGTATACTCATTCACTTGTCACATATACACATTCACTATTTACGTTGGTTACATTAAGTTATACAGAAATACAAATGACCAGTTACAAAGGAATACGAATACTAATTTCGATACCACCTTCTCTATAGTATTAGAATATTATATTCATTCGATAAGATAACATTCGAATATTCATTTCGTATTCGGATTTTTGGTAGAGATGAGTACATTCAAAAGAAAGGTTACTTTGCTGATTTGTATTTGTCATTACTTTGAATGTATTCAAGTTACCTTTCGATCCTTCACATTTGGATCAATTAAGTCAGCAGATTGTTTTTATTGGTACTTCTTAGTTTGACTGCTTAAACGAAATCATTTCACATCAGCGTTTGATTTTCAGCAGAACCATCAGGCCCCCGAAAGCAAAAGTGTGGAGTTACTTTTTAAAAAGAGAGAGTAAAAACAGTCAAAAGACTTCGTGGAACTACTTTAACATTCAATGTCATTTAAAACTCAAAGATCCCATGCACGATGTGTACTATTATTCAAAAAGCAGCCCTACCTTGGAGTTACGTTAAAAATAGAGTAAAAACAGTCGCAAGTCTATACACTGTTTGTTAGGCGAAGAGAACTCCACTATTGTGGAACTACGTCTACATAATGTCATTTAAAACTCCAACATTCCATCCACGATGTGTTTGATTCTATGGTTGTGAGGATAATCTATCTTGCAAATAGACTTTGTAGTTCAATATACTCAACTGCTGCCTGACGTGTTTCATAACCATTATTATGTCGTTATTTACATATCAATTTTGACAACGGATTTTTCCGGTCAAGATGAGATGTTTGTTCCTCCTAGACACGTAATCTCACGTTTGGAGGTTTTGTGTTTTCAGGTGTTGGTGTTTTCCCTACTATATTTTTTATTCTGTATAAAATCTCCGAGACTGAACACTGTTATCTGAATTTTATGTATTTTTAAAAACACTGATATCAGTTAAGTATTGACACTTTATGAATCAACCTACAGATGGAAATTGACACATATAATCGTTGAATTAAGATATTTTCTCCCCCTTTGGTTTGACGGTATCCATAAATGTTTAACCTAGAAAGGGAATATAATGCACAGAGATCAATTTCATAACTCCCATAAATATGAAAGCTAGGGTGGGACAAACACGGAGCCTTAGACACACCATGGTGGGATCAGGTACCTAGCTAGGAGTGAGCTTCACCTGTTAGTCGGTCACGTCGGCCGTGGTTCCTGCATCTTGATCACGTAACCGAACGTAATATCATTGTTTTGCCTCGGACTAGAATGACGTTTATTTATTGGATGAAACGCTTCACGTGACTGCCGTCTAAATTTCTGTAGACAGCGAGTAACAAAATTTAGACGGCAACATGGCGGCCGCTCATCTGCGTCTGTTTAGTATTAGTCTGTTAATAGATGAATTCATTGCATTTCTTTTTTATATTTATTAACATACAAAAATAGGTTTGGTCCTTGACAAAACAAATCATTTATTAGATTTGTTACTGACTGTCTACAGAAATATGTCGGGTTGTTCAAGTCTATGGACGGCGAGGCTAGAAACCTAATATGTAATAGTAGACCGTGTCCTTGCGTATCGACTCAGTTGAGAGTTGTAAACTCCAAATATGACAAATAATAAATATAGAAATATTGCTACATAAATATAGGAAGTTCACAATAAGGAAGCTTCAGTCATCCTTTTTGTCAGAAAGTTGAGTTGTCAGTTTGTTTCAAAAATACAGAAACTTTTATGGAATTTGTCTTTCTTATCCATATAGTAATTCATTATAATAGTTAGTTCGCGAAAAATTACGATAATTAGCCACAGTACATGTTTTAATCTAAGCTCCGATTGTAAAAATGTCTCGTTAATTTGTTAAGTAGGCACGAGGTGTCGTGATGTTACATGAACAATTCTTCACTTTGCCGATTGTGAATGTAGCACAAGGTATATCTAATTATTCAATTTTTATTCATCATTATTTACCATAGTCAACCTTTATTTCATATTGACAAATTTCCTAGGTCTTAACATTTAATTGTATATATTTTAACAACGCCAATGGGTACAAATACCGATGTAAATACCCAAAACTGTAATGAGGAAAGCGAACATGAAAATGTCAGGAGAATACAAGTTTACACAGGCCACTGTCTACACACCACTGGGTAAGCTTAGTCCTTTAACATCTATAGATAACGTTGTTTTTATCATAGCCGGTGCAATATTAAGTCTACATTGTTTAATCAGGAAATATATGACACATGTACCATCAATAACACATTAAAATAAAAGTGATTAAAAATCAAATTCCAAGTAAGAATCACAATTCCTTATTTCTAACGCAAGGAATTTTTTTTCAATTGTGATGGGAACATCGTTAGAAGAAGGAACACGACGATGTGATGAATTCAATTTGAAGAAAAAAAACACAGAACTTCGGTCGCTTTTTGAAAGAATTATAGTTCAATTTAAAATAAGAATTTCAATATTTTATTACTTATAAATGCATATTCAGTCATTTTCGATCTTTAAACATATTATAAATTTACAAGTTGGAGAGAACTGGGAGCACGATTATATGTAGTTGGGTATAGCATATGCCCAACCCTAGGACTGCTTACAATCCTCGTTAAATAAATAAAGCATTAATTTAAATGTAGTTGCAAGGTTGTTTTCATTCGCAAAGTGTAAATGTTTATTTTGTGAAATGATGGAGACCTGCATTTCCATGGAGCTATCATAGGACTAAGATATCTCCTAGGTATGTCTTAGGACACGTCTTAGTCATACGTCAGTTTCTCGAAGCTTTCCTACATTTAGGCTTCGCTATAACTTCGTCCTAACTTTAGGACAGATAACCCTTGTTCTAAGATCATTCTAAGTTTGTGTCAATATTGCAGCAGCCATGATATTGAAGTGGAGGGCTCACATAAACCGAGAAAAGATATTTAGAGACATTGACGACCCGCTAGATTATTCAAACACTGACGTTATGTAAGTAAATACAGGCTTCTCGGTTTTCATAGCCTCCCAGCAGTATTGGTATGCTTAATGTCACTAGTATATGAATTTCTGTCATATAAAGACCCGCGCACTCTTCCTTGCTGTATGTGTAACGACGTTAGATACCTACACGGTAAATAAGAATTTTTTTTCACCTCATCAAGTAGAACGTGAATTTTCCCAGCTGCCAAATGTTGGTTCCTCTTCTTATGATGATACACTAATCCGCACAACATGAGTACATGAAATTGACTCGACTTTTAACTTACCCACTAAGGTATTGCATGGTTCAGTGGGTTTTTTTGCATAGCATTCATCGTAAAAAAAAATGTACTAGAATACGAAACACGCATTGGTTCGAGTATCACAACGTTCGTTGTGTGTGTGTGTGTGTGTGTGTGTGTGTGTGTGTGTGTGTGTGTGTGTGTCCTTTTTTTTAAATTAAAGCAGCAAATAATTCTCAAAAATCTTAGTTTTAACAGAATTATTTGTCACGAATACCGTGTGTATAAATAAATGTAGAGGAATAAGAATGTTCCTAAATATTAAGGGCGTCCTAATTTAGATGCTAATGAGCTACCATCGAGATACACTAAGATGTGTACTACGTAGATCTTAGGGTGTTACCTTTTCCCTAAGTTATATCTTAGGACATATCCTAACACATATCGTAGGAAAGTTTCATGAACATGCCTTCAGGACAGAATTCATTTCACTGTAGCTGTGCTTACCTCCTACGTAATCATTTTTTCGCAGATTATCTGGGTCTCTGTCCAACTGTTCCGTGTGTTTATTTGATAAAGTGAATTGACCAGCTGATGGTTCTTTTATAGCAAAATTCCTAAGCCGACAAAAACTTACCCAAATCTTTTTTTCTCCACACCTTCCTAGTACACCCATAAGCAAAACAAACTACCATCACAAAATAATATCAACGAGCCGTTAACGCTACAATTATTTGGATTAATAGATTGAATGAATAAATACAATCAATTAGCATTGGCGAAACCAGGATTTCCAAAAGAGAGAGAGAGGGGGAGGGGGGCACATGATGAGAAAGTCCATTAGTAGTCCTAAATATTGAAGCCATTTTGTGTGCCAAATCTGGAGTTTCACTTATTTTGAAAATTTGTGGCAAAAAGGACCCCCCCCCCTTTTTCTATATCCGCTACTGATTTATAAAATTGCTCACAACTGTTTTGAAACCTTCTCCCTCAAGATAGCATATGGCGTCACACATAATGGCGCCTAAAGTTCTCGAGAGTAAATATACATTCACAAAATTTGAATTTTCTCGCTTTCGAATTCGATAACTACACAATATATTAAACGCATTTCAAATCATTTCTGGCATGCGAAGAATTATATGTGCTAAAAACAATAAAAAAAAAAATAGAAACATACGATATGTCGTTTTAAAAAAAGGACTGATTCACGATCTGAGTTAATAAGTATTGAGATATATTATTGTTTACAAAGTTTTTAAATGCGTGGTTATCAGTCTAAGTATTGTATATATCACATTTCGTATCTTTCAGCTGAAATGTGCCGTTTAAAGTTGATTTTGTGTACAAAAAAAGTTGGATCCTCTATATTACAAACTTAACATTTCACTGGTTTCTTTATAAACATAAAAACTAGAGTCCTTGTTTACAACACACAGAGTTAAGGCTAAACTAGCCTTGTATTAAGAAGGCCCCGATTTTGGTTATCAACGTTAAACGTGTTTTATGTTTTATTGTTCAACATCAAAAATGAAAAGTATTTTTATAAAAAGAAAAAATATGAACCATTCCACTTGCCACCCATATACCATTCATTCAGTGCGTTATTCCTCCTTCAAAGTGAGTCGCGCGTCTTTCGCATCATATGTTATGAAGTCGACGTTTTGTGTCACAACAGGGCTGACACGATACAGAAGGGCGTAGACCAATATGCATAGGGCAGAATTTGCTCTACTTCTCTGTTGTGAATTATTTTCATATGGGACGAATAAATTCAATGTCAAGCAAACGATCTTTGTGTTTAATTTACCGAAATGCATATCTAGATGTGTGCAATAGTGCAATCTTGGCCTTCGACAAAATACCAGGTAACTTCCTGGTTAATTGAATAGTTTGTATAAATGTGTCTACGTAAATTAGGAAGTCTGCAGTTGGTTTACTAGTAGAGATGAATCAATTTTTCGGATACAGTAAGTATATTTTTGATATATAACAATTATATAATTCTTTGATCTCAAACGTCTGTGATGTTTCATATATTTACAATTTACATGGTAAATGAAAAGTGTTGAAATACTGGTAAAAGGGCCGAGTTCATTCCAAACTAGCCTATGAGATTTCAGCTTCCATCACATCTCATATTACTGAGCTCTACATTCCGTGGAATTACTGATTAATAGTTCCCGGACGTTATCGGGAATTTTTTGTCGTTTTGAAGTCGGGGAAATGATTTTTTTTTACTGGTTTTTGCTTATTGTAATAGTTCACAGAAATTATCTTGTAGAATGAATTTAAATATTTTCCTACTATGTTTGATTAGTGCCTCATCTTTCTGCAATCCATTACGAAGTCCCAAATTACTTTCATATTGCTTCATAACTTGTTATCTCGTCATTTGTTAGAAATTTTACGATTACATTAAAGTTCTATGTTTTCTATATATCTTCCATGTAGTGAATCCATTTCCCTTTACATGAAGCAAAGGATGACACGATCTTGACAGATTAATGATTTCCCAGCTCTTATCTATACATGTATTTGTTAATGACCCTTTTTCCCCTAATCACAACATCAGGTTTAACCTTGCGTGTGAGGGCTTACTACGTTACAGAAGTTATGCAGGATCCCAATTGTTCGTTTAAAGTTCAAATAAAATAAAAATACCTATGAAAATGTCATACCTTGCTGCCGTTTTACATTCGTCACTTTTAAAAGCTTTTGTTACTCAAGTCAATAGGACGAATGAACACCGTTTACTGGATTCTAAAACTTCAGTAAAACCCTTACAACAGAGAAACATTTCTGGATCCCGTGAATCGCCTACCAACCTCCTGTTACTGCCCCTCATGAAAATAGTACCTCCTGTGAAGAAGAAACATCAGTCTTTATTGAGTCAAAACATATGCCAGCAGGTTAGATGTGGATTCTAAAAAAAAATCTAAAGGCGACCATTCCTCATTTTAAATTAAACACTTTGCTTTTCGACATCATAAACTGTCCCTTCCTCAGTTCAAATGGGAAAAGAAAACATTAATATCTTGTGAGAAGTCATCTAAAAAATTACTTTGTTAAACACCACTCTGGTTATGCGCACAAACACTCAGAAGATTATATTAAAATGATGCTGAAGTGTCGATTTGAAAATGTCTTTGTAGTATTTGGTTATTAAGTCTTCAAACAGTGTACTGGAATTCCCATGGGCACAAATTGTCCACTTTTAGCAGCTGACCCCTTCGAGACAGAATTTGTTCGAGAGCTTCTAAATGAGAACAAAAATGCCATCCTGTGGTCTTCAATTCAACATTTAAATATATATTATCTATTAACTACTAACTAATTTTTATTCATATGTCAATTCAAGATATCGCAATGAACTCCAAATTATGGACACTAAAAACTTTTCCACATTTGCTTTATACTTCAATATTTCATGGAACATGGGTATCAACGGAAAACTAACAACTCAACTTTATGCCAAACAGGATCACTTCAGCCCCTCCGTTGTCAATTCCCTATATTTATGTAACTATCTTCCATTTTAACCTGTACATGGTGGTCTTGTCTCTCAACATATTCGATACCAGAACATGTTCCGCAGATTATAAGAATTTAAAATTAAAGCAGACCACTGAAAAATAGGTTGATGTTCCAGGGTTTCCAACAGTCTCGTTTAAAGTCAGCATTTCGAGATATATATATATATATATATATATATATATTTATATTTATATATATATATATATATATATATATATAACCTCACAGCATGTATGATCGATCAAAAATGGACGCTTACCCCTCCTAATTATCTCATGAAAAGGCTAATATAACTAACAGTTAACTAACATATTCTCATAGAAAACGCAAATCAGATAGATGATAGATGGGCAAACACGGACCCCTGGTCATACCAGAAGTGGGATCAGGTGCCTAGGAGGAGTAAGCATCCCCTGCCGACCGATCACGACCGCCGTCAGTCCTGCATCCCGATCAGATAAACGGAACAATCCGGAGTCAGAATCAATGTGCTAAGAACGGCCTAACAATTGGTATGAAACACATCAGACAGCATTTGACTTAATGGAAAGTTGTATTGGCAACGTTATAACGGCCATAAAATTTGAGAAATGCTGACTTTAGAGAAGATGATACAAACCCCGGTAACATCAACTTCTTTGTCAGCAGTTCCTCGATTCAAAAACTGGTCATATGCAGATTAAACTCTTGCGGATCTAATAAGTTAGAAGATATAAACACCATATGCAGTAAAATCTCTAAGTGCGATTGATTGATTGATTGATTGATTAAATATTATTTAACGTCCCGCTCGGGAATGTTTCACTCATATGGAGACATCACCATTGCCGGTGAAGGGCTGCAAATTTAGGCCTTTCCTCGACGCTTATGGCCTTTGAGCAGGGAGTGCCACATCTGCTGTGACACGGGACCTCGGTTTTGGCGGCCTCATCCGAAGGATCACCCCATTTAGTCGCCTCTTGCGACAGGCAAGGGGTAGTGAGGATCTATTCTAACAACCCGAATCGCAAATGTAGAAAACTGTGTGGTGTCTTTTATTCCAAATTCATTGAGATATATCGAATCGATATATGAATGAAAATGATCATATCTGGTTCGTACAGGGGTCCGTCTTTGAATTCTATATAAGATTTTTGAAATTAATGACTGATTGTTACGTTCACGTTTTTCATACCTTTTCTCAAAATGCAATGTTTCCAAATTTCTAGGGGTTGACCCTTGTTCAGTTTATCTCGTCATGGAGCAATGCATACAAAATATAACAAAAGCTTCGAACACCCTACTCCTGACACTCTATGATTACCAGTGTGTGTTATCTATGTCTCCCTACTATTTCGTTTTGCAATATCACGTTGTGGGTATGATTATATTCAAACCAAAACACGGTACTGAGAAATATTTTTTGATTCAGTGGTTTGTAAAATCTCTATCAAGTCAACATGTCTCAAATTTTATGATCATTACAGTGATTTCATTTCCAGATACAACCTGTCATTAGGGCGAATGCTGTCTGGTGTGTTTCATACCAATGTTTAGGAGTGTGTTTTTTTTTCATTTTGATTTTTACTTTAGATTATTTCGTTCGGATGACGAATGTGACCTATCAATACGTGGTGCCTTTTCCTGTTACGCACAGGATCCTATCTCTGATGTTTTCACCTTTGTATTCTCTATAGAATATATGAGATTGGCCACATTTCGTTATATTCACCTTTTCAATTGACATTTGTTCTGGTGTTTTATAGAATAAAAAAATCGAACCAACAAATTTTCAAATAAAAAAAAATACCGGTGCTGTCATTTAAGCAACAGAAATACATTTTCATTAAAAATTAAATTCCTTCTGCTTAAAATCCCTCAATTGTTTAAAGTGTAGACACCACTAAAAATCGCCATGACTGTGTTTTAATTGTATGTTATGAAAATCCTATTTCTTCAGACTACTTAGTCATTGAACTTGTTTCCTTGTCTAAAAGAAGAGAGGTTTAAATACGCCTTTTTATTTATCTATTTCCTTATTTCATTTTGTATTTTCTAAACTTTGAAGAACTTTAACCTCTAATGTACAAGTACTCAAATCGTCAGCCCGTTCACACAAACGATTAGTCACTGGCCATTTTGGGGGAAGCTTTGTTTTACGACATCATTATATAAAAATGCGACCTTCAGGAGATACAACCAATTTAATTATATATATGTTGTTACAAATGTATAAATATGATTAATTAGACGTCAATACAACAACACGTTACCAAAATTGAAATTTTCATCGACAAAAGTTCAGTAATATTAATGAATAAGGCACACTCATTTCAAACATTTCAAACATATTTTGATTCTTTGTTTATTGTGCACAGTTTGAAAACTGTACTTTAGAAGTCTTCGAGTTATCGCGTCACAAGAAAAATGTTGACAGACACACAGACGGACGGACGGACGTGCAAAAATGTGAACAGTATGAGCTAAAATACTTGTTCAGCCCAAATTTTATATTTTAAAAAAAATATTAGGAGCCATGCTCATATTTTTTACATACAAATTTGCTCGGGCACAGTTTATGAGGTATATTTCAGATAGGAAACTAAATCTTTCCTTAAGAACATGTTTCTAGTCTTACTTTTTGGATGCGTCACTTGTGGACTTGCTTTATGAGGTAACATAATTGTCCAGTGACAACTTAGAAGTCAATAGTATGGAGCTATTATATGTTTCTAAGCTCATAAAATTTTAAGTTATTAACTAATAACCCGGACAGAGAGATGAACAATGTGATTACCATATGGCTCCGGCATTTCATGTGGGGCCTAATGATATGCAGAAATACTTCTCTGATATCTACTGAGATGAAAAAGTAGCTCGAATGACATTAAAGTATGACTGACAGAGGTACATTAGTAAGATATATATATATATATATATATATATATATATATATATATATATATATTCTACTCAAAGTTTGATAAGGATCATATAGTTCTTACATTATAAAATCAATATATGAATTGATAAGACACGCAAATTTCATCATAGTGTTGGACTGACCCCTCTTGAGCCTCAAAACACAGGTTATGTAGGGAAATGCATGCTGCAGTGATCATGAGTAGCACGTGAAGCATGGTACCCACATTATTCACATTTCTGAGTGCTTGTCGTTGATTTGAATTTGGCCATTGTCTTTACATCTGACCTCGTTTAAGTCACTGTTTACTCTATGAAAATGCCTCCACAACGTCAAACACGTCGTTTGACTATTGAAGAATTGGCCAGATGCATAGGAATGCTCGAAAATGGTGCAAGACAACGTCACGTTGCAGAGCTATTGGGTGTCAGTCAGAGCGTTGTTTGCAGAGCTTGGAACCGGTATCAAGCTCATGGTTCAGCTTCTCATCGACATGGAGGCGGCAGAGAAAGGTCCACCACGCAGCAAGATGACCGTTTTCTCTTGATTTCAGCACGACGTCATCGGTTTGCAACGGCGACTGCGCTTAGAAATGATCTTCTGAATGCAACTGGAGTTAACATTTCCACGCAAACTGCGTGTAATCGTCTTCATGAAGGTGGTCTTCGTTCCCGGAGAGCCTGTATTCGCATCCCTCTTACTCAGCGACACAGACAAGATCGTTTGAATTGGGCCAGGGCTCATGTGAATTGGAGGGTTGCTGATTGGGCCCCTGTACTTTTCACAGACGAGTCGAGGTTTTGTGTTGACTTCACAGATCGTCGTGCACGAGTGTGGAGAAGGGCAGGAGAACGATATCAGGACGCTAATGTTGCTGAACATGACAGATATGGTGGTGGGTCGTTGATGATTTGGGGAGGAATCAGTCGAGCTGGACAAACTGATCTCCATGTCCTAAGGCGAGGCACGATGACCGGAGTGCGCTACAGGGATGAAGTCCTGGATGTGTACGTGAGACCATATGCTGGTGCTGTTGGTCCTGACTTCATCCTCATGGACGATAATGCACGTCCACATCGTGCTAGGGTGGTGGACGAGTACCTGGAACGTGAGACAATTGTTCGTATGGATTGGCCAGCTCGTTCTCCTGACCTCAACTTTATCGAGCATGTCTGGAATATGCTTCAGGTAGCGATTTCACGTCGTCCTGTACAACCAGCCACCCTCCAGGAACTTGAAAATGTTCTGATCCAAGAATGGAACAATATCTCTCTTGCGTCCATTCAAAACCTCGTTGGAAGCATGAGACGGCGTTGCCAAGCTGTCATTGGAGCTAACGGAGGCCATACCCGCTATTGACACTTGTTTGTGCAGTGTGAAATGGAATGTGCAGAGTTTAAACAATTCCGTGATCATGAAATTACCATGCTTTTCAGGGTACTCTCCCTTTACCTTAGGAGTATGCGATGAAATGTCATGTTTGCCAAATTTTTCTGTCACAATTTCTTGAAGTAAACATTTCTGAACATAAATCACTCTGTGTTGGTTGTCATTCACCTTTGTTGAAAGTTTTACAAGTGCTGAAAAATATGATCCTTATCAAACTTTGAGTAGTATATATATATATATACAGAGAAAGAGAGAGAGGGGGATGTATATTTTCAAAAGAAACAACAGTTAATTGGTTCCTACCGGTTGATAAAAATGTTCGACATAGTAAAGTTACCTTATCTCCCCCCTCCTCCCCATCACGATTTAAGAAAACGATGCTGCAAGCCTCCATCTATTGGCTGCATTTGTATGAATGACGGTATAACATGATTTAGACACCTTTACTTTTTTTTTAGGTACGACCAATCATCAATAAAACTAGACTATTCCCCGCTTTCTGATCATCTTAGAAAAGATACTTATATAAATATGAACCTCCTGAGGATTTGTGCATTATTCCTACAAGCCATTCTATGCTGTGGATATGGTGAGTATTTACTGATTAACACGTGTTCAAAACCCATGGTAGCAGTTATACACCGTGTAGCTATGATGTCTTTGGGCATACAATGCGAAAACCAGCTTGATGGATTTAGTGATTTTTTTATGGAACATGTCTGGTTTTTATATTCCATAGAAATGAATTTTTGAAATCATAGTAAAATACGTTAGTAAAAATAAATTGAAATTTAGTGATACTTTAAAGCTTTCATAAAACGTTTGTCTTAGGCTTCTTCAACAATTTATTTGAACACAATTCGTAGATAAAGAACACAGTAATATGTTTATTTCTGCACAAACCAATGCCCCAATTACTTCAGATTCTACGGTAATTCGGAATAGCAAGGGTTAATTGTGGACGTAAACCTTGCCCTTAACGATTTTGATTTATATCATATTTTTGAAATACTGAACCAGGAAATATTATGATGAAAGCCATGCAAGGATAAAATAGTTTTGAGTGACCGTTCTCGTGACATTTTCAACGAATATTAAGCGAAACAGATTGTGCGCGTGATTTGCGACGCTATATTTATGCTGGTAAAAGAATGTGCGTCACAGATGGTAGAGTGCTGTAAAAAATGTATTATGTTAAGTCTCCTCAGAGAAAATGAAAACGGTAGACTATATATTTAAAATATTAGATTCAAACAACTCCCAATACCTTTTTTTGAAAAATGATGAGTTTCGGTTTTGCTTGATATAGGCAAAATTGTTTCCATTTTATTATAATATCTAGCCATAATATATGTAGTTGTCTGTTGTCTGTTGTCTGTTCTACTTTACTAAATTACATACTAGTTTACAGGGCTGCGTTTAAGCTTACTTTTTCCGATGTTCTGCACGTGCCTTTTATGGAAGACTAAATCATCGTCAGTATCAGGCAAAACCAGTGGGGTTTTTTACGGTCAACAGGGGGTGCTTACTCTTTCTAAGCACCTGGTCCCTTTTTGATATGTTCAGAGGTCCTAGACTGCCCTTATTCTTTACAGGATTTGCGAGATTGATCACCGTTTGTTATCCCATTTGTCCATTTTAATGAAAGGTTTCTATATTATACACGTGTCTGTCCTAGAAGGAACAATTACATTCAAACTGGGTCATTACAAAGTATTCGTTCATTTAAAAATATGATATATTTACCTTTTAAAACACACACGTTTATCTCAGAAATACTAATTACATTTATAAAATCATGAAATATGGTTATTCATTTCTGTACCTCATTCCTCGTGTCAGTTGTTTTCATTTTTAACAGAGCTGTGATTTAAACAATAAAATACTATTTCTGCTGTTTTATCGGTTGATGAAGGTATCTAACATTGCAAAAAAAAATAAAAAATCATAACTTGTGTTAGAGGTAAATATTGCGTCATGTAAATATAGCGTCATATCGTCATGGAGTTAATACAGATCTAAAGATTTAAAATGATGTAGAAAATATCGACTATGACCGTTTATCTGAGACGAAATTATTGAGACAAGACGGAATGACGAAATTATTGAGACAAGACGGAATGTAATACTTTATGTAGTAGTCTTTGCTCCCTGCCATCCTCCCCGGAAAATAGCTCGCTCTATTTCAGTCATGGAAGGTTGGCTGCATTTAAATGAAAACTCGCATCGCTAATCACCTTCCACTTGGCCTTACACTTTGATAGACTTACATTACGAACTGGAGCAGTAATTTTTGAATCATAGTAACCTCGAATCCGATCTAAAGACAACAGATCAGGTTATAAATTCTAGTAGCCGGTTTTGATGTTTCACACTATTTCATCAATTAATAAACTTAAACTAGTGCCACTAATTACTTTCGGCTAAGTCTTGCTGTGTAGCTACACATAAAGATAGGCGGCCAGGTGTTGTTTTGTAGGCCCTCGTAGTCACTATCGATTTTTCACATTATATTTGCATTGTCTCGATCGATGCGGTTTTTATCTCTTATATAATAATAACAACATTACGGGTTGTATAAAATATCATTCACCATTTGCGTGTGTGCGATTTTGTGAAATCTATCGAATTCATGTTTTGATCAATGATAGACTGTTAATTGATGTTGATTGCGCACAATACTAGGTAGCTGTCGGAAACTTTAAAATGAAATCGTATTTAATTGTGTTTAAAAAAGAAAATTGTCTTTGCTGAGGTCAATGTAAAAAAATCAATCCTATAATATGGCTATTTTTACCTGTCTTCAAAATGCCATCAAGCAACAATTGAAACTGCCTAAAACTAGGCTATGTCAGCTTTAACGTCACAGCAGGAGCACATATGGTGGCTAGTGTGTTAGATAGAGAAAATGGCAGCTTTTCAAACTGTGTCTTATGCATTGATCCAAACTTTGTTTCGTCGGATTCAGATATAATTGATAAACTTTGAGGCACAACCATAAATGTTTGACCAAGAGACTCACCGATACGAAAACCTATCGGCTCAAAACAGTCCTTACAACCAACGACGAGCGACCTGGAAACAGTAACTGGTTAGTTGTCGTAATTTAGCGATTTGTTTTATTTTTTACCAAGTATCTTTTTTCTGTTAAATATATTGTTTTATTTTCTTTTTTTTTAATCTCGTATCTACTTATAGCGCCAAATCGGAGGCCAATTTCTGCAGACTATTGACATCTCTTGATTGATCACGGTTTTCATTGATTATTGCAATGCATTAGTAGCCTGTAGGCATATCTTACTTTATAAATTGCAGAAATGTTGCTGGAGACTTTGTTTGAATGTCAAGGATTTAGGACGCCCATGTGGGACTGGGATTGTGCGTGCATTTCATTCATATAATCCGACATACTGAAACAATTCCTCAACAGATAAAAACAATTCTAACACATCAAACCATGTCTGAAGATTTCTGTATCAAGTATTTGATTTTGAATAAAAGTTAATGAAGAAGTTGTTAGTTGGTTTGTTGGTTGGTTGGTTGGTTGGTTGGTTGTTTTACGTCCGACGAGAAGTTTTTACTCGTACTGAAGTGTCACCAGCTGTAGGTGAAGTACCAAACAATTAAACCTAGGTTAGGACTTCATCTAATGACGTTAACGTGAATATCGCATTGAAAGTGACAATGAATACCCAATTTTCGATGACTTTGTATAAGGATATCATGAACAATATTTTAAAAATGGAAAACTGTTTTTAATGCATGAACCTTGGGAACATTGTTTTTCTTCAAAATAGTTTATTTTCAAGACTAGGCCATATCTAGTTGTCTGTGGGTCAAATCCTTTAGTGCTGTGCTTAGCGCTCAGGGTCGTAGGAGTGAGGGATCTTTAACGTGCCAACACCCTCCGCGACACGGGCCCTCCGTTTTTTAAGGTCATATCCGAAAGACTCGCGATTGTTACTTCTATAAACTGCGAAGACGGAATTACTACCTATATCTACGTCCTATGTTTGACCTGGTCATGACACAAGCGGGACTCGAACTCTCTACCTGCAAGTACGATACGAACGCTCTACCACTGACCTTTCGTGACCTCTTGTTGTCATTTACTAATTAACCAGATCATATTCAAACCAGATTCAGAATACGTAAATGCAGATTGTTCGTATTTGCGTAATTATATGATGTGTTCTAGATTTATCATATATTAATTGATTGATTGATTGTTGTTTCCCCCCACACTCAACAATTTTTCAGTTATTTGGTGGCGTCCAGTTTTTATTGATGGAGGAGAGAACCCAGATACAATGTACTTGGGAAGAGACCACCGACCTTCCGAAAGTAAACTGGCAAACTTTCTCACATATATCAGCGCGAAGATTTATCATATACATGTACATACACATAAACGTACCAACAGGGGTTAGGATTAATGTATAATCGGCATCTCTACATATAATTGAGACACACGTTTTAGTAATATTATCGTAATGTAGAATCGGCATCTCTACATATAACTGAGACACACGTTTTAGTAATATTATTTTATTTTACCTTCGCGTTGTTCATTATATTGATGCGATTCCTCTACGATCTTTTATTTCAAAGTCCTATAATACACCCGTGCGTGTATCTAATATTCACGATTTATCTTTTTTCATATTTTCCACCGCTAAATCCATCAAGCATTCTTTTCATAAATGTGTCTTTATTATTTGAGGGCATCTATATGTACCTTCCATCATTTCTGAAATCTTACATTGGTGTTTCATCTTTCATTTTGGGATGTATTGTGGATTGTATTTACTTATAGAACAGCTATCAAAAGACCGTACAGCTGTACAGAGTTCAATGTGGAGTAGTTGTCCAGTTAATGACCCATCATGTACACGATACTTACCACACAAGGCAGTAGACGGAGACATCAGTACATGTACAAGGACTGACTGGATCGGTCCTGACTCTCAATATCCAAACAAGACAGTGTGGTGGTACGTAGACCTCGCGGACATAAGGAGTGTATACAGCGTCAGGATACAGTACAAGGACTACGGTCAGGAGTATGGTAATCATTTCCTTCATACTTATGAATGATTAATATGCAGAAGAATTGGAATACGTTATGAAGCTAAAAATTATAACATAAGAATTCTTAATAATTCAGTAACTATGACAAATGTTTACCTATCTATAATTTATACAGATGCAATTAGCATTACTACAGGAATAATTGTATTGAATGTTTGAGATGAGAATAGACACGTTTAATTGTCTGTTGTATGTTATGATTTTCAATGTATTTTAGAAGCCTTTGAAGTTTAGTTTTGGTCCTAGTTTTTCTTTCTTCTTTTAATTCTATGTTGGTTTGTTGTGTAAAAAACCTCTCCAGACTTTTTCACTTATATGGAGAAGTCACTATTGCCGATGAAGGACTGCCAAATTTAGATCTATGCTCAGCGCTTACGGTCTCTGAGCAGGGGAGATCTTTATCATGCCACACCTACTGTGACATGGGCCACGATTTTTTGCTTTTGCGGTCTCAACCAAAGGACTGCCACATTTAGTCGTGCCCTAGGACATGCAAGGGGTACTGACGATCTATATTAATCCGGATCCCCACGGTTTTCTTTTTATTTTTCTAAATTCTATCGTCTTGAAGAAGGGTATTGGATATACTCACATTTTCTCTTCCTGATGCATATAATAATTGATTCTAATAGTTAGTTCTCCGAAATATTGCGATAATAGCCCATTTTCTAGTTACCGTATTCCGGCATGATTCTAACATTTACTTTGTAATCGATGCGGGCACATCAACATCCGGTTTTCAATATGAATTTCAAAAGTTTTAAAGTACTAGAAATAAAGCGGTTTTTATTAGATCGAGGAGTTAAATGTCACTTTTATAGAAAAGATAACATTTTAAGACTATGTCAACTTGCAGCAGAATTGAATTTAAGTGTATCAAGGAACGATGCGTCTCTAATTTCGATGACGTCATCATTCCGGTGATTGCTTAATTTTTTCTAGATAGATGATACTTCCCAGGATCCCTGCAAACAATTGTGGTTGTTATACTGAAAAAAGCTTGGTGTAAAGATGATGTGGTGTTGGTTCACAATCTACAAATTGTCTGATGCATAATCTGTCGTGACGTGAGCGGCTGTAGTCACGGCACATTAACACTTCAAACCATTTTCTGCAGAGTTTGGGCTGTTTAGATATGGGACATGGAAAGAATTTCACATCAGCCATGAATCCATGTCTCCCCTTCTTCCTCGTATCTGACGTACATCTTTCAACAGCACAATAGAACTTGGGCATTTCGTAGCATACGAACTCGTTTCGAACAAAAAACATTTTTACCTAAAGTGATGCGCCCCTCAATTAAAAAAAAAATCACGTCGCTCAAGTTCAAAGTAAATGTTAGAATACCGCCGGAATACGGTAACTCGAAAATGGGCTATTAGTCACAATACGGATTTAAATCTAAGCCTCGATTTAAAAAAGTATCGTTAATTAGTTAAGTAGGCACGTGATTCAGTAACGTCATATGCGTCCTTTCTCAGTCAGCTGATTGTAAATAATGGTTTGCTGTTAAACACTATCTGGTAGGGTTATTCCTTAAAAATGTCTATAATTAGCATTATTTTAGTAGTAAACTGTGCAATTAGTAGTAGTAGTAGTAGTAGTAGTAGTATTTTAATTGGATTAGTAAAAGTATATAATACATATATTAAATTGTTGACAATTAATCCTACTGTACGTCTAAAGTGCATTTTGAAAAATATAAAGATATGTTTTTAAAAAATCAAATTTCAGGGAGAAATCACAATATTTTATTTTGATAAAGCAATGCCATATACTTTCTTTATTATTATTAAGGTCTTCCGTTTCCAACGGAAGTCCTTATTGTTAACCTCAGGGTTGGTTTTTTGTTTTGTTTTTTTGTTTTTGGTTTTTGGTTTTTTGTTTTTCCTATTGTTATTTTGTGCACGCGATTTCTGGGAGATGCGTCCACCGATTTTGTCAAATTATCAGGAATGATAGATATTTACTTGAACTCGATAAGAATTTTTATTTTGAACGTCAATTATTACGCAAGATATTGACGTTTTTCCGAGTTTTAGAGAGTCAGTTTGTCCCCGAATGTTCTTGGAATTTATTAGAGATATCAAGTTGAAATTTTCAGCGATTACAGAATGGAATTTGTAGATGTGCCGAATTGGATTCTTTTTTTTTTTTTTTGGTTTTTTTTTTTAATGCAAAAAAGTTATTAGAGCTCCACAGGGCTCGAAAAAACGTCATAATTTTTACTTGTAATTTTGTACACCTTTTCGTCAATATCTTCTTAACGAAAAATAGTTTGGAAAGACGTATAGAACAAAAGTTGTAAATGCTGACGAGACTTATTCGACAGTGTCAAATTTTAGGGGCCAGTCCCTTTAAAAAGGGATCGAGAGGGGTCAAAAGTATTTTCTAAATATCTCAAAAATTAAAAGGAAATTGTTAAGCATCACCGAAGCAAAGTTGCTCGTTTTAACGTTTTGTAACTGTTGATGTCAGCAAAATGATTTTTGATTGCTTAATAGGGATTTCTGAAGGAATAATGTACGAAACTTTGAAGCTTTATATCTCCTAAATGACAAATATTTTGTAAAGCATTATATAAGATAAATTGGTTAGAATGTGCTCCTAAACAAGATGTTGTCTTCAAATTTCGTCTGACTTTCCCTTTTAAGGAATTCAGGGGATGGCCTTTATAACTGAATATACAAATATCTTGAAAACTAAAAACATTTTGTTAGGCATTATAGAACAAATGTTGTAGATATTGTTCGGACCTATTCAACGATATTAAGGCCTCCTTGGCCGAGTGGTTAGAGCATCACCCAAAATCACAAGGCCTCTCACCTCTAGTCGGCGCGGGTTCGATTCTCGCTCGAGCAGATATATGTGAGAAAATGTTAGCCAGTTTACTTTCGGAAGGTCGGTGTACTCTTCCCAGGTACATTGTATCTGGGTTCTCTCCTCCACCAAACTGGACGACACAAGATAAGTGAAAAATTGTTGAGTGTGGCGGAAAAACAACAAACAAACGATATCAAGTTTTAAGGGCCGTCCCTTACATAATGTTATACATTAACATACATTTTTCTATATTTTGTTGAGAAAACGAGTATTGTTTGGGTTATTTGGCTTGATATTAATTTAGTATATGTAAATAAACTAATATAAAGAAAATCCACTGTGATGCACTTTCGTTCCAAATTACAGCTAAAAAGTAAGCGAAACATGTCGACTTCACTTAATCGGCTTCATTTCAGTTGCGATTTATTTTTCCAAAAAGATTTATGTTGCAAACAATGCGAATGAAGAATAATGAACTGTTTTCAGGCCAAGTGTCTTGAAAATAAGAGAAAACCTGCTCGAAAATAAGAGAAAACCTGCTCGAGGGAGACGAAAAGCAGAAATCAGCCATTTTCAACTCCCTTTTTGGTAGCTGTCTTTTTACGAATAGAGTGGCGAAGAAAAATCTTGCAGAATTTCTAACTATTTAAGACACTCATCCCATATTTCAATGAAACATGACCTTCTCTATCTCTGTTTAAGTTATGCTTTCTTGTAACAAGCACTTTAGCTCAAAATGTTGAAAGTCCATTCAACGGTCTGGAAATCGCAATAATATAGTCGCGAATTGTTTTGTTTATTTATTACAATTACAAGGGTTAGGTTCTATTCTCCTCAATTCTAAAAGTCGTGAAAAACACGACAATGAGAGTAGTTTCCGGATTTATATACTCTTTAAAATTGGGCAGGTATAGGTTCCGTTTGATAGGCGCAAACACAATCCAGGCGTCAAAACAAAAAGAAAACTCGTATACAAAGTCACATAAAAAAGACAAGGTCGAAGGGGGGAAAATTACACCCTAATTGCAAAAAGAAGAAGAAAAAATTTGGGAATACTTTCTATAGGAGTGACACCTGCGTCGTTACCTTTCGACGCCAGAAGAGCGAGCTCAATGCTCATTCTGAAAGATATTAAACATGTTTTCTCTAATGCAGAGTGTGTATTGATTTAGTAGTTTAAGTTTATATTTTAAGGATTTTTATTTTAATGCCTAAGCCCCTCCCTTTCTTTTTCTTTCAATCGTGGAAATCATATTTTTTAAAATCTAATCTTTGCCAAACTTTGTACCACAAAACGGTATGTGAAGAAATACGTTTATGTAATAACATGAAGGTTTAATGTAAGTAAAATACACTCTGAAAGCGATATCGATGCCACAACTAGTATTTCCAAGGGTTCGTATTTGCCCATCTTTCTGATTTCTATTTTCTAAAGGAATTACGAGATTGAGCACTGTTCGAGATTGAGCAAACTGTGTAGTTAATGATATCATATATAGATTCATATCATATATAGATTTATATATAATGTATTATGTAAATCATTCTTTTAATATAATGCACTGTCTTTCAATTCAAACATCTAATCACGGATTATGTTCCTTATGGTTGATACGATCAGCAACCGAAAGTAGGAGTGCAAAAACGTTTCACAAGAATAATAGCGTGTATGACCGCCATTTACACTGACGCATTCTTCACTCCTACGACGCATTGAACGAATCAGGTTATGCAGAAATCCTCGTGGAATGGTCCGCCTTATACGCAATAAAGAACGACGCAAAGCGTCCAACGTAGCAAGGGGTTTGGATCTGGATGTAGACTGTCGTTCCATTTCATCCCAAACATATTCTATAGATCCGGTGGCATCGCAGACCAGGGTAGCAGATTCATGTTTTGCTGCTGTAGATAGTCACTAACAAAGCGTGCGGTGTGTTGCCGTGTGTTGTTCCGATGGAGAATGACGAATCGAACACATTTAGTGTATTAGAATATGTCTTTAAGAATAATGAACTATCAAAGAATATCCTTTATTTAACTTCTACGTATCCACAGTTTCTTTTTCCTCTATTATATATATATATATATATATATATATATATATATATATATATATATATATACGTCGTCGATCTATCTAGCCGGATAGCTGAAAAATTGCTCAGGCGGCTATAAACAAACAAACAAAAACAAAAATCGATCTATCTAAATGTCGAATTGAAGGCCACAGCGCAAGAGATTTGTTCTTCTTTTAAATTCTGATTCTTAAGAATATGAAAACAGGTCAGCTAAGAAAGGAACACAATTCGTGTCCATGGAAATTTCAACAAAATATAGGAAGACCCGATCACCAAGGACAACGAAAATTTGTCAATGAGGAACTCTAGCATCATTTTAATATCAACTTCAGAATACTTGTGCGTGGAGTCAGATTGGTGTGTGACAAAATGATTTTTGGGATGACCGATCACTATATATGAATATTTCCTTTTACCGTTTGTGTTGACGTTGCAACTATATGTGATGTCAAAAAGCCTATTATTTAATTTATTGTGAGGTATGGTCGTGTAAAGTGTTGTAAAATCATATATTTTAATGTTGTTAATGTTGTTAATTTGAGAAAAGTTTTGTGATTTCAAATTCAGTAAAAGTTCTTTAGAATTGTTAAGAATCCACATTTGATTTACACCACTTCTGGTCTATGTCGTGGCATAGTACGTTTGAAGTTTCTCCTTCACAGCAGTTAATATTTTCATGGGGAGGAGACATAGGGGCTTGGTAGAGCATTTACGAGATCCACCAATGTATCTTATTAAATTTGTGCGGGCTTTTATAGAGTTTGGGGATCCAGTATAGATATAGTTACTCATATTCATCCGCTTCATTGACTGGGATATTAAATGCATTTAAAACTGAATCATGATTTTGAAGAATTTCATCTTTTGAAAGGGCAGTTGGAGTATAAGTGTGATTACTAAATATTAAAATTCAGTCGTACTAATTAGCCTTACAAACAAAAACAATGTTGTTGCAAGCTTTGTCAGCTGGAACTAAAACATATTCCTCATGTAACCTATCTAACTCTTTTATCACTTCTGATTTACTAAACACAGAAGGATAGATGGTACGCATTTTTGTTTTGACATGTCTGATACGGGATGTTAACATTTCTATTATACTTTTTATCCATTCTGACAAAGTGTCAAGTTTTTTTCCCACTTTTTTGGTCACTTATTTAATGACAATACGACATGGGACAATGATTTTTTTTGTCTGGATAACTTGCATGAGATATCATTTTTTTTTTTTGTTTGTTTGTTTGTTTTTTTGTTGTTTTTTTTTTTTATTTTTTGGTTTTGTGTGTGTGTGCGTGTGTGTGTGTGTGTTTCTTTTGATAAAATTGCTAAGAATTTTTTTCAAAGTTTATTGAATAAACTTCGAACATTCAACAATAATGCCTTTTAATAACCGTGATTGATAACAACAACAAAAATAAGGAATACTTTTTTGGCATATGAGATCTCATTAATGTAAAATATAATCTAACATACAACGCATGTATGTTGTATCACAGTAGTATTGGTGTGTCTAAGAGGGATGGAGGATGTTAAAGTTGCTTGTGAACACTTCTCCTATATAATTTGTGTGATAGACTTTAACTTACAATACTAATAAAACAACATATTTCAATGCCATTTATAGCAGATGTGCGTATTGTTGGGACATGGGGATCCAAGTGTTATCCTTCAAGTTATAGTGGATCTAAGAGGGTTGGAGGGTGTAAACTAGCCTGTGAACACTTCTTTATGGCTTATTGGAGTTCATATAATATCTATGTTCTTGCTCATACTTTGTCCTCCCTACCATGCAGTACATTAAGGAGAAGAGTTTAAATTCGAGCAATTTCAATTTCGGGGAGCTGGGGAGACATCTGTTTTTCACCAAAAACAATATCTAGTTTTAAATTCAAATTATATAGCATGAGCATTGACAACTGGTGCGACTGGTCAGAGAGGGGATGCTTACTCCTTCTTAGCATCAGTTGTATCTCAACGTGCTGTCTATGCCCCCATTGGTACTCCGTGTGAGTGTGATTCTTTATCTTGCTTTCTTATTCATTTCATCCACAATTGTAATTTTAAATATGCAATGATAATAGCTACTTTTATGTTTACATATGGTGTAAAGAAATAATTCGCTCTGCAAAACTTTATTTATTAAAAATTATTTTGTCTAACTTTTGTCTATCTGCTTGTTTGAAATGAAAAACAAAATACAGTAAATATATGTATACCTGTATGAAAATTACTCAATGTTTTAAAAAAGTATATAAAATTTGGGTTTTAAAATTTTTGGTTTTAAATTTTTGACACAAAACTTGCAAGTGACACTAACTTTTTCTTAAAGATTATATTTTAAAATTGAATTTTCAAGTGCATTGGTCTTATCCCGATTATCCAGATGATAAATATTGGGAGACCTATACCAAGGACCTACTTTGTTCTAATATACATTCAAACATACGCGTACACACACACACACACACACACACAGATATATATATATATATATATATATATATATATATATATATATATCTGTGTGTGTGTGTGTTTGTGTGTGTGTGTGTGTGTTTGTGTGTGTGTGTGTGTGTGTGTGTTGTGTGTGTGTGTGTGTGTGTGTGTGTGTTGTGTGTGTGTGACGAAATGTTTGTCTTTAATGTACATATAGCTACAGAGATGTAACTGGCATTGTGAATAGATATACAAGATTTAAAACTTTTTAATTCTATGCGTGGTTTGTTATTCCTTGTTTTGTTTTTTGTTTGTTTGTTTGTTTGGGGTTTTTTGTTGGTTTTTGGGGTGTTTTTTTTGGGGGGGGGGGGGGTTTGGGGGGGGGGGGGTGGGAGCTGGTATTAGTTGGCTTTTTGTTTGTTTGATTGTTTGTTTGTTTTTGTTTGTTTGGGTCTTTTGGTTGTTTGTTTATTATTATTATTTTAGTCTTCCTGTTGTCTGATATGGATTCTCCTATTATATTGTAGCGGTCAGTCGGGGTTGATCAGCAATGGTCAGATACCTCAGTTGGTAGAGCACCTGACAAGAGATTCAAGGGGCCTAAGTGTGAATCCCGGACTGACTCGTTGTATTTTCTCCCTTCATATTGCAGCAAATTCATAATCCTGTTCTCTAGCTGCATAATGTCAAATAATTAATGACATGAAGGATGTTTGTGGAATGTCTAACTCTATATTTGTTGCTGCCTGTTAAACATTACAGTTAACATGCTAATTAGCCTGATTACGTTGTATGATAATCAAACTTTACAGACAGTGGCGGGTCCATAAAATTTTGAAGGGGGACCTAAGTTTGTACGTTTTCTGCCCAAAAAGAGGGCGGGGATTGAATGTCCCAATCTGGCAAAAAGTGGCCTATTTAAAAATAAAATACGTAACCCCCATTTTTCATTTTTTTTACCATAAATATTAATATCACCTCTGTCCTTGTACACAAATGGAGAGGTTATATTACTATGTAATATACTATATATAAGCACCTTGCCTGTCCTAACATTTGATTTAATGATAATGGGTTGTTTTGATTAGTTACGTAGAATCGGAGTGGAGGGTGTTAAGTATTGCCAATTATTTTACAACATACATTATCCGTTAGTTTTACGTGCAATGTTAATTACTTGGACATTCAAAGTAAGGTACACTGGGTGCCCCCTCTATTTTATGTAGTAGTACTGAATGATAAAAGTGTGTTTGAACTGATACATTGAACCCATGTGTTGAAGGATGAATTGTACCCTTGATAAGTTTTATGAATAATTTCAGGGTTTTTTTTGTTGTTTTTTTTTTTTGGGGGGGGGGGGTTTGTTTCAATTAGTTTGCCCCCTCCTTAAGCTATTAGAATTTTGATTATTTGACGATATATATATATATATATATAATTTACTTGTTATTGTTTTCAACAATTTGCAGTCAACTCCCCTTTAGTTGATATCTAATTTCAAAATGGTTGTGTCCACACACACTTTTTAAGATAGAGCGACACCGCCGTCACCAAATATTCTGACCAAAAACAACCTCAGTTGTGGATCAGAAACGTCAAAAATCAGTTGGTAGTTGCTGAAATTGTCTATATGAGAACATTAAATAGACACTAACTACCGCAAGAAAGTCATTAATAAAGAGATGAATCAGAATTGTATTTACTGGAATCCACAGCGAACACATTTTACGTTATATTTATTAATCTTTTTTTTTTCTTCTTCTTCTTCGACTTTAGACATAACTCAGTTCAATGTGAATGTATTTATTATTATTATTTATTTATTTATTTATTTAGAAATGCGACAAAGAGGAAGAATGGCAGGGTTTTCGTTGTATCTATCAAACACATCTAACATTGAGAACGGTCACTTGTGTTACAAGAACGGGCCAGATTTACCTCCCTTGGACTTCAGCACTACCTGTATCACACACGGCCGTTATGTTATATTCTACAACGAAAGATTACCAGGAGTACAGTATCCTGCTGGTTACGAATTGATGTCTTTGTCAGAATTATGTGAAGTGATTGTTCTGGGTAATATTTGCACGACATAAAACTAATGATTATATATATATATATATATATATATATATATATATATATATGTTTACATGTGAAATAATTGAATTTGTTATTTGTTATTTGTTATTTACTAAATCAAACGTAAAAGTGACCTTTCTGAATTTGAGTGATTTAAAACCTTTTCCAAAAGGATACATAAAATAACTTGCTCTCAATGCGTGATTTCTTTTTAAATCGTACATTGTTGATATACGGAAAGTGTAAATTCCTAATTCCTGGCATTTGAACATTCCGCAAGTATTGAAAATTTTGAAAATGTTGGATAAAAATAAAGAATCAATCATTTTCCTGATGCCAATTTCTATTCTGGAATATGACGTCACAAAGTTATTGATTATTACCTTCAGAAGCCAAAACGTAGAAATTGCATTGCTTTTTCGCCACTTGAAAGAAAATGCTTTGAAAATTATGTTCTTGGCGTTAAACAAAGTAAATACAGCGCTGATAAAGCTGTAACTACTTCTGTTTAATGACGTATTTCCTTTGCATTCCTTTACATTTTTTTTTTCGTATTGAGACTTCACCAACTATAGGTGAAATGTCAGAATTTTCATCAATGTTTCAATAAAGTAGTTTTAGGCATCTAACCCCCCCCCCCCCCTTCAAAAATACTGTAATAATTATCTTTATGATAGATTGTCACATAAATATATTTTATTAGCTTCTTGACTAAATCAAAGATCCATACAGTTTCTGAGATCACGTGTATGTTTTACAAGGTTGTGTAACACGTGGCCGCTATGGACAACAATGTGACCTGATCTGTCCCTCCAACTGTCAGGAACAAAGATGTCATATTGTTAATGGAACCTGTCTGGGTTGTACTGCTGGCTGGACAGGGAGATTCTGTGATAAAAGTACGGTTATATTTTTTAATTATACTCTCCCTTTCTCTCTCATCTGTCTGTCTCTTTCTTTCTTTCCTCTCTAATATTACATACGTCAGACAACAAACATGCTCTCTCTCTCTCTCTCTCTCTCTCTCTCTCTCTCTCTCATACAACATGAACATGAAATAGTTCAGACAATGCATTCTCGTCAACAGCTTGTCCCAGTGGATACTACGGTATAGAATGTACATCAGAGTGTGTGGGACATTGTAGGGACGGTGTCTCTTGTAACCACACAAGTGGACATTGTGACGATGGGTGTGGAGACGGATGGCAGGGAGCTAAGTGTGATCAAGGTACAAACTCTCTTTTATATGTACACCTATATTTTAGAAAGCATATGACATTAAACGGTGTATAATTTACAGTCATATATTCATACAGATCCTTCGATTTCTATCTCTGTTGTGCTACTGAAATGATAAATAGTAGCTACATATACAATAGGTAGATCACACGTGTGGCGATGCACAGCTGAGGCAATTCGAAATTTAATCAAAGACCTGCTCCTTGTCTGATCAATGTTTGGGAGTTGATTTTAACTACTCCCCCGTGCGTCGACTCAGGGTGGTGGGGATCTTATTACTTCTTTACAAACTGCTGTAACAGCGCGATCAGCAAAAAGTTCGTAAATTGTGCAAGCATTACATGTTTAATTGCATGATTTCTATCAATTTTAATTTTCTATCGTCGGAAAATTGAATATGTAAATTGAAGGGCAACCAAACTATCATAGTAAATACAATCTAATGTCAACAGCGATAGTTTACACCATTCTGTTCAAACCGGATTAGTCTATTCAATTGGTTTTTATTATTATTATTATTATTATTATTATTATTATTCTTTTTAATTCAGAAATTTTAACCACAAACCATTTTTTTTCAATGTAGTGAGGCCTCCATGGCCGAGTGGTTAGAGCATTGCTCTCAAAATCACAAGCCCTCTCACCTCGAGACGGTGCGGGTTCGAATCTCGCTCGCGCCGATATATGTGAGAAAGTTTGCCAGTTTACTTTCGAAAGGTCGGTGGTCTCTTCCTGTATACATTGTATCTGATAGAATAGAACCGTGTGAGTATGAAAAATGTCGAGATATCGTTAAACTGTGGAAGCAGAGGGGAAAACGGTAAAGGTTTAGTAAGATATCCCAGTTTTATTATTTTAAAAAATAAATGATGCGAATTTATTGCATTTGCCAACACATTTTCATTTAAGATACATTCTAAACATTCGGGGAACTGTGTTACTTTTTTGCTTTATTAAAGACTTTTCCTGTGCTATTTTTAGACACCACGCAGGGACATGTACATCAGTTGAAGGGAGGTAACCAAATACCTCAATAAAACTCATTTGTTTGTAAGAGGAATAACTTCATGGGAGTAAATCGGGTCCATTATTACAAATAGCGGCCAAAAATAGAACATACGTGGTTTACCACCAAATTTTTCCTGCGAGTGACCTTAACGTCGTTGCACAACAGCGTCATGAACTCTCGTGTCAATATGCAAGCATTCCAGGTAATAGAAATTGAAATTCATTCAAGCCATAATCCACGGGAGTAGGGCGTGGCCACAATTCTAAGTTTTATGTTAAATCTTTAAAAAATCTTCTCAAGAGCAACAAGGACATGATTACTCATATCAATATGCAGGCAATCCCATGTAGCGCAGATTCAATTTTGTTAAAATTGTGTCAAAATGCGAAGGTTCCTGCAGTCCGTCATCTTCGAAAGCCAAGTGTCTTCGGTCCACTCCACTCCCTACAAACCCTTGGCAAATTACGCAGCGAAAACTGTGGCCAAGTTTTCATTGGTTCCAGGATTCGACCTTCAAACCAATGAACAGATAGCTTTCATTCAAAAGAAACATTGGTGTCAACAAGCAAAGCACGCGTGAAGTTTAGCTACAACTTTTAGGATCGATCTCTACAATGGAACTGTGTTGGTTATTTGTGGGTCAACTTCCACTGAAAATCGTAGGGTAATTTTTTTTCAGTTTTATATAAAGTTTTCAAACAACTTTCAGAAGTTTTCAATTACAGTCCGTGTCAAAATGATAATCTGTCCCGGTATATTTATTATCACTGCTCAACAAGCTGAACAGGTTACGAGAAAAACGACCTCGAAAACAAAGTTCAGGCGATAAAGCCGAAAAGTCAACCGTACTGCAAAATTTGGGTCATAAACATGCTTTACAGTATGAATATGCGAGGTGCAAAATTAACTGGAATTTCCTCTTACCACGTTGATGTTTCCTGTTCTGTTAATAGCGATATTCTCGTCCCTGTTAAATACTGTCTAGAGCGCGTAATTGATCTGTACTGAATACTGTATGTGTATGTCATGTGACGAAACTTACCTTTTGGTACTAATTTTGACCTTGTGACCTTTAACTTAGATTTTACCTACATTTAAGAAAATTTGCTAATCTTACCGAGACAATATATCCTAAACTATTTAAGGTAGGGATTTTATATCTTGTATAAAGATTCCTTATTTTAAGAAACTTCATTTGGTGCCATGATATTTTACCTTGTGACCTTGCAGTGTGAGTCAAATCTTAAAACTTAATCGTTTACCTGCTCATCATTTTTTAACTCTGAGTGATGTATCATCTTTCACATTTCATATATACATTCATTGTGACAATACGTTTAATTTTGGTACCGAAGATTTTGACGTTGCAATCTTGAATTTAGATTTTGACTGACTTTTATGAAAAGTTAACTTAGACAATATCCTCTGAACTGTGTAAGTTAGGAATTTCATGTATTGTGTATTTTGAGTCCTTATGACAAGCCTTTACATTTCATACCATGCGTTTTTAACCTTATGACCTTGTATCATGGCAATGTCGTGACCGTATGGGGCGGGGTTGGAACCACAATATGAGGGCAAATATTTCATGGGATTAAAGATTGCACAACATCTTTTAAGAATAACATTAGCTGAACAACAATAGGACCAAGTTGATTCATGTAAGCAATGTGGCCCATGGGCCTCTTGTAATTTTTTTTAGGATTCATTATATTGGTCACTGTTTGGTTAGCTTCACTTTTTCATCAAAGAATAATGCAAACAAATATCCTACATTTAGCTGATAGTAAAACCACGGAATTTGAATTATATTGATCTTACCTTGTTATAATAATTTTTGGTATTATGTATAGTTTTGCTTTTATCTCGTAGCATGTCAAGACGGAAGATACGGTCCTAATTGTAGCTACACATGCAGTGGTAACTGTGTGAATAACGCACCTTGTGATAAGACAACAGGAAAATGCCAGAGCTGTAAATCTGGGTATACAGGGGACCTTTGTAACAACAGTAAGTGTTCAGTGTTATCAAAACTATTATACTTACACTTTTGAAAATGAAGACAGCTTGCTGTGACAAACGATACCATAAAAAATTACTAAATATTGTTAAACAGTTAGATTTCACACGCTTCCCTATTTTTTTAAGTAATATATATATATATATATATATATATATGTATGTATATTCCCATCGTATAGTAATGAATCATTATTTGCAGCCTGTCCTCAAAGATTTTACGGACAAAATTGCTCCATGACTTGCAATGATAACTGCCTCAATAAAGAGTGTCACCATGAAACTGGATACTGTAACACTGGGTGTAAGGACGGATACCAAGGACAATTTTGTTCTGAGAGTATGTTCATATTCTACCATACCCTACTTATAAATTTATGTCATGGATCATCAACATATAAACATAAAGATTCAGGAACATCTATATTACTATATAATAATTATGGACTCCATTTTTATGTTCTTTAATGTCGGGAGAATAAACATTGTACGTTACTGTAGTTTTCAACTTTGAACTCATATTTTATCTATTACCGTTAACTAATTAATAAATATGACAAAACATTTCGGAATATTTAGCCGAGAAAACTTGATTTTTAAAATCGGCGAGTGAGCACTCGTTAGGAAATAAGAGGGGTGGATCTCATAAGGACAGTCAAACAATTAATGCAATATATACGGTTGGCTTACGTGACCGTGTTCACATGAGTTGTGTTCACATGGGTTCACATAATATATCTATGGTATCATGTATTTATAACAGTTACATATATATTTTTTTGCAATTTTATATGTATTTAAAATGACTAATTTCTAAAAATTTACATACCTCCCAAGGTCCCTTGATTGGTGAATAAAATACACCGATTTCCAAATTTCAAACATCTTTAATTAATAAATAATGCAGAAATGTATTAATTATTATGTAATGCATGAAGGAATAATCCAACAAACAAAATAAACACATGGAAATTTCACATGGATGGGGGTAGATCTACTTTAACTCATACTAAAGGTATGTTTATATTACATGTTAGAGCTCGAGTGAGAAATAAAAAAAAATAATCTCAACTGATGAGGCCTAGAACTGCATATCTTGCAAACAGTTTCTGACTGACAGGATTCCTAAAAAAAAAACCACACAGACACATGAAGATCGAATTATGTGATCACCCTACAACACACTTTGGGTGACGATCTTCGGAGTAATTATCAAGTCTGTTTTTATTTCACATGGGTGGGGGTAGGCCTATTTTTAATTTACATGGGGGGGGTTCACATGTCAGGGATAGGCTTACATTTAATTCACGTGGCGGTGGTCGGGATATGGTGATAATGGGTGGGATACGGTGATGATGGGTGGGATACGGTGATGATGGGTGGGATATGGTGATGATGGATACGGTGATGATGGGTGGGATACGGTGATGATGGGTGGGATACGGTGATGATGGGTGGGATATGGTGATGATGGCTGGGATATGATGATGATGATTGGTGGGATACGGCGATGATGGGTGGGATACGGTGATGATGGGTGGGATACGGTGATGATGGGTGGGATACGGTGATGAAGGGTGGGATATGGTGATGATGGGTGGGATACGGTGATGATGGGTGGGATACGGTGATGATGGGTGGAATACGGTGATGATGGGTGGGATACGGTGATGATGGGTGGGATATGGTGATGATCGGTGGGATACGGTGATGATCGGTGGGAGGGGAGTTAAGAATTATAGATCAAACAGCATTTATTTTGTTTAGGGATATGTTCCGATATTTCAAGGTCGATCTTAATTTGAAAGCATAGCTTTATAAATTTCAAAACTATTTCACTTATATGGAGACATCACATTTATGCATTATTCAGTGTAAAACTTACACTTTTCAAACAAAAACAATCACAACCCCCACAGCCACCCATATATTCAACGATACATGTACCTTTTACTTTTCTACAATTAAGGCTTCAAAGCTCCAGTGTCTTAAGTTTACTTCCAAATTCACTGTAATTGTCTATTTTTCTAATAATTATGTTAAGCAGTTTGTGATAAAACTATTTTAAGGCGATCCCATATGTGCGGTATTTTCCGACATAAACTGACATCGATAACTATTTTCTTTACATTATTATATTCTGATATCATGTAATAAATATAACTGATAAAACATTGTCCTGAAATATATATAACAAACATTAAATATAATTATACATTTCACTATCTATTATTTTACCAATGGCTGTAATTTAATATATAAAAATTACACCTCATAAATCTTTATCAAAGATAATCACATCCATTTGATAATGGATTGCTATGGGAGGTAACTCTAATGTTATATATAAAAATATAGATTCTTTAAAGAGTTATCTTCCCTTTATAATTTTGACTGCAGAGGTCATAAAAATACACATAAATATATCAATTTATGGAATTGAGCTCTATTGATGTATAAATAAATTTACAGCAAGCAGGATTTAATATCTAAACAGTAGATTTAGTAATAAACATATGTTCTTCACGGAATTAATGTATTTCATGTCATACTTTATATAATTCTCATCCCCAGTCATTTAAGTACAAAATTATTCTCATGAAAATATATATTTTATTTTTATTGCTCTCCGCCACACTCAACAATTTTTCAATTATCTGGTGGCGTCCAGTTTTTGTTGGTGGAGGAGAGAACCCAGATACAATGTACCTGGGAAGAGACCACCGACCTTCCGCAAGTAAACTGGCAAACTTGCTCACATAATGCCGCGGCCGAGATTCGAACACGCGCCGACAGAGGTGAGAGCCCCCTAACCCTAACCCCCCCCCCCCCCCCCCCCCCACACACACACACACACACACATTATTTTATTCATACCATTTAAATTATTTGTCTCTACAAATAACTCTTTTCTATCATAATAAAATAGTTAATCTGAAAAGTTACTTATAAGAAAATGTTTAAACTTACATTATATCCAGGTCTTCCATTCTCGGGTAAATACGGGTAATTCAAAATATAGTCATAGAGAATTACAAAGACCAGTAACCTACATATCTAACTTCTAGAACCTTGGGATGAGAAGTGTCCAATCCAACACAAAGACCAGAAAGTTACAACCAATAAAAATTAACGATTTCAAAACCTGACCAATGAATGTTAAAGACTCGTGAATGTGTGTGTGGATCCAAGGGAGTGTATGGCTATTACTAAATACCCAAATTAGTAAGATATAAGAAATAAATATAATTCTATAAACCGATACGTTTAATACCATGTTTTAACTATTTATTTATTATAGATTTTAATATCTATTTTTACTATTTATGCTCCCGTGGGGACCCAGGTTAGAATAGGTCCTCAGTACCCCTTTGCTTGTCGTAAGAGGCGACTAAATGGGACGGTCCTTCGGATGAGACCGCAAAAACCGAGGTCCTGTGTAAAAGCAGGTGTGGCACGATAAAGATCCCTCCCTGCTCAGAGGCCCTGAGCTCCGAGCATAGGCCTACATATTGCAGCCCTTCACAATTCTCGAGTGGGACGTTAAACAATGTATAATCAATCAATCATATACTATTTATAGATATTTGTTTAAACACTCTTTTATCATTCCATGAGAAAGTACATCTACTACACATACATGAAACATCAATCAGATTGAAAAACCTTTTCCTATGTCTATCTCGAAAATGTCTTCTCACGTGTGTGCTGCAATCAAATAGAATTTGAGAAAAGTATATTGTAATTATTTGTAACAACGTGTATACATCTGAGAAATGATGCAGAAATTCAATGTATATTATAAAAGGCTGTCGTCATGGATTCTATGGAAGGAATTGTTCTGAGGGATGTAGCATTAACTGCATCAATAATTCCTGTCACCATATAGAGGGACACTGCAGTGATGGGTGTAACGCAGGGTGGATAAATTCAAACTGTAGTCAAGGTATACATTCACTGTAGGAACAAGTAGTTCATTTTAAAAAACAACACAATTAATTCAAGCATAGAAAGATGTTATCGTTTGAAATGTATTTACTATTACCAAATTGTGTCTCTTCAGCTTACTGTAATGCAATTTTAAGCATAACTCTTCCCAGTGTATGGTCAGACTAATAATATTGTTTTTATTCAGTATCTCTAATTTTAGATAGTTTGTGTATTGTCAATACAACTAAATTCTGTTTTAGCCTGTTCTGATGCACATTACGGCGTCAATTGTTCAGAAACCTGTAGCTCCCGTTGTCTAGGAGACACGTGTGACCATGTAACCGGAGTTTGTGTCTCTGGGTGTGATGATGGATACAAAGGACAACAGTGTAGAGAACGTAAATAAAATGAAATATAAATATCACATCGATATACTTAATACCATATTGATTTATTTAACCTTTAAACTTCGATCAGTTTCTAATTACACTTACTTTAATAGTTGTCGACCTGTTCATTCATTTCTCTAAGGCTGTGATTATGGCTGGTACGGGAAGAACTGCTCCATGGAATGTAGTACAAGCTGTGTCAACAAATCCTGTCATCACGTCGTGGGTAACTGCCAATACGGGTGTACACCAGGTTGGATAGGATCAAACTGTAGTCAAGGTAAAATCAAAATGTATCTTAAAGACCAAAAGACTTAAAATTATACAGAGGATATTTTTATTAACAATAGTGAGAAAAGAAAACACCTGTTTTATTGTCTGAACCTCACTTACTTTGTTAAACATTACTGATATTTCCTGCACCGTGTATATATAATGTCCATAATTTTGTAGCTTGTCTTAAGGGATGGTATGGACAAAACTGTTCAGAGACCTGCAGTGAATTTTGTAAAATTGATAAAGAATGTCACCATGTGTATGGAAACTGTAGCAATGGGTGTAGAAGTGGATATACTGGGTCAAAATGCGATAGAAGTAAGTCTGAAATATCACACAGAACCGAATAAATGCAGATCGTTTTAAGGTAAAATGTCGAGAAAATGAAACAATTGAAATTAATTTAAAACACACACACACACACACACAAATTAAATTCAGATTTGAAATTTAATTTAAAGTTTGTGATGATAAATGGTATGGGGAAAACTGTTCAATGCCATGCAGCACGAACTGTGTGAACCAGTCATGTCTTCACGTGACTGGTGAATGCACCTATGGCTGTATAGCTGGCAGGATGGGAACAAACTGTTCACAAGGTACATTTATTAACTTTATATTGTTTGTGCAAAATTTCTCATGTGAATTTAAGGATGATGGAATTAATGTCTGAGAATCTAAATTTTTGTTGTTGTAGATATTATATGCTTATATCACATTTAATATATGTTATATTTCAACTAGAATGTTTGGAAGGATTTTATGGTCAAAACTGCTCTCATAAATGTTCAACTTGTCTACACGATAAATGTAACCATGTTGATGGAGTCTGCGTCAGCGGATGTGACGATGGATACACAGGTCATCTATGTGATGAATGTATGTAATTTATTATTACGTCTGTTTTATGAATTATGGATAAAGTAATTTTCGATAGAGAATTTGACTCTTCATTTTTCTTGCAGCAAACTCCGGGTTTCGTGCCAATTGTTAGAGCGTTCTTTATATGATAGCTTCTACTACGGATTATTCCTTATTAAGATTGCATGCTTATAGCATTATTGGGATGTAGTTCTCACGGCGGGTGTGACCGGTCGACAGGGAATACTTACTCCTCCTAGGCACCTGGTCCGACCTCTAGGGTTTCCTGGGTCCGTGTTTTGTATAGTCTTTATAGGATTTAGAAGACTGATCACTGTTACTTTCATCGTTTCATATGCGAGATTACTAGTTGCCTCACAGTCGCTGACTATCCGCTGTTAGGAAATATTGAAAAAGTATGGTATAATGAGCATCAAATCTTAACTATTATCACTGGGGACTGTGCAAATAAGAAAAAAGACCCTTTAAAGAATTACGTTTTAGCTTTTTTTCAACACTGCTATTTCATCCTTACTTGTTGAAGCCTGTGAAGCTGGTGTGTTTGGGAAAAACTGCTCCAACAGATGCAGTGAGAACTGTAAAGAGCAGTCATGTGACCACAGATATGGTAACTGTACATATGGGTGTGATGCAGGATGGATGGGATTTAACTGTTCAAAGGGTAAACTCGAAACTACTCATAAGAACATATATCATTAATTTGAAATATTGTACAGCCATCCAAAAACTACTATTCCAGTTTGAACATGTTCGGTTTTGTAGGATGTATAATTATTTATATACCCTATACGTGAATTTAGAATTAAAATAACATTCATAGTGATACTGGAAATAGAGTATAAATTACTAAAGCTAATAAAGCTAAGAATATTTTCGGAAAAATCTTGATCTTTATTAGCTGATAAAATGAAAGTATATCATTTTATTCTAAAATATGCAATTCCAACTCATGGTATTATATGTATTTCTGTGTATATTTTTACTGAATATATCGTATCAGCGATTACCTTAAAAATGAAAGTATTTCATTTCTACATCAAGACAGCATCTGTATTTTTGTGTATATTTGTTCTTAATATTTCCTGAAGAATGTGCATACGGATGGCATGGTGAGGATTGCGTAAAGGTATGCAGTGGTAACTGTGCAGACAACGTAACGTGTAACAGGTTTAACGGAACTTGTCCAAATGGGTGTAAAACGGATTTCACTGGAGAGAAATGTGAAAAAAATAAAGGTATTTCATGAATCTATTTTGATATTACCTTTCACCCTTTATCTTTATTTCACCGGTCGTGTAATTCAATAGTTAAAGCGTTCGCTTGGTAACCGGTAGGTCGTGAGTTCGAGGCCCGCGCTAATGGTATAGTGGCATCAAACTTAAGACGTAATTATTGGTAGTGATTGCTCCTTTGCCAAACGCAGAAGTGAGAATCATGGGTCTTTCGGAAGTGACAATCAGCACGAAGGTCCCATGTCGCAGCAAGTATTCGAACGTTAAAGAACCCCGGAGTTCTATGCATAGGTCTAAATTGTGGTACTTCACCTACAGCTGTGACTTCCCAATGTGAGCGAAATATTCTCGATGGGACATAAAATAAACATACAATAAACCAACAAATTTTAATTTAGAATTTTATTTAAAATATGCTAATTGTGAAAACAAAAATGGTTCAAAAGAGAAATTATGCATATTTTTTAGTTATGGATAACAAATTTGTGGGATCCAACTCCGATTCTGATGCAACTGACTCCGGTGTTCTGGCTGGATCGCTTACTACAGTATTCATTCTTATATTGGTCGTTCTCACCACCGTAGTGATCATCTTACGGTATTGTTATCATGTACTCATTTACATGTCATGAAGTCTTTTTTTATAAACCATACAAAGTAATAGAATATAGAAATGGCGCATTGTATATGATGTTTATTTATTCATTTGACGATTTACAAGGATGTGATTTGCGCTTTCCGAATAATGAAAGATTTCGTTGTGTTGTTGTGTAGGCGAAAAAGAGACAGGAAGGCAATGGGATCAGGAGAGCAAGAAAGATTTTCAGCTGAACTGAAGTCAGATGGTGAAGTATTTGTTTGAAATCTATGTATTCGCATTTTAGTTACTGGAGTCCACGAGAATAGTCAGCCAGAATAAAAGGCGTGGAACTCAATTTACGGCACTACCATGATGTTTGTAGCTTTTAATCTTACTGTTGATATCTATAAATCAATACCAATAACAATCCATATCTTTTAATACATTTTAATTCGAAATATGTTATATGTGTTTCGATTTCTAACATACATAAATGTGCACTCAATCATGAAAAAAACGTTCCTTCAAATTGAACGAAGACTCTTCTATCATTAGCACAACGTCTTCGAAATATACAATCGTAAAACGATCGAAATGGGATCGTGGTAAAACGATGAAATTTCTTCATTTTGATTGATTGAGTATATATTGTTTAACGTCCCGCTCGAGAATTTTTCACCCATATGGAGACGTCACCATTGCCGTTGAAGGGCTGCAAAATTTTGGCCTATGCTCGGCGTTTATGGCCTTTGAGCAGGGAGGAATCTTTAATGTGCCACACCTGCTGTGACATAGGACCTCGGTGTTTGCGGTCTCATCCGAAGGCCCGCCCCATTTAGTCGCGTCTTACGACAAGCAAGGGGTACTGAGGATCTATTCTGACAACCCGGATCCCCTCGGGGTTGAAGGAAATCCATATGCTGTTAAGCTCATACTTCAGGTAAAATATATTTTCCGGGATATTTTCAGCATCCTATAAACCCAATTCACGGTCTGTAGGATTAATTGATTAATTATTGCTTTCCGCCACACTCAACAATTTTTCAGTTATCTGGTGGCGTCCAGTTTTTCTTGGTGGAGGAGAGAACCCAGATACAATGTACCTGGGAAGAGACCACCGACCTTCCGCAAGTAAACTGGCAAACTTGCTCACATAACGCCGCGGCCGAGATTCGAACACGCGCCAACAGAGGTGAGAGGCTTTGTGATTTTGAGCCCGACCTCTAACCACTCGGCCACGGAGGCCCCCCAGTTAGTACCCCAGGCTCCAATCTTTCCGCGACCAAAGCGCACCCTGAACTCGCTATACACTTTAACTGTGCTGCATTTTTCCCCACTTTTCATATGGTTTCCATGAATATAACTTATAGATTATATTTGTGGTTATTTCAGTCCACCAAGATTATGAAGAGATAGAAATAAACAGACAAATGGACAATCCAGTTCAGAAGACAACAATCATTGATCTAAAAGCCCTAATTGTGCTGAACTTACAAAACACTATCAACTCCATGTCTGCAAACGGAAACGCGCTCTTTAAAGAGGAATATTCGGTGAGTTAAGAAATTGAAGGGAGGTTATTGCTTTATCATAAGAAGTGTTCCATATACTAAATGAAAGTTTTTAATTGCAATTGACCTGCGTTCGTCTTCGTGTGTTCGTCCGTCGTGCATTAACAATTGAATATTTTTAACTTCATTTTGATAACTAATGTTCCAATTATTTTCAAATTTGGTATAAAGCATCTTTGAAACAAGGCGGGCATCAGTTGTAAATTCCAGGACTCCAGTCCCCTGGAGCCTTAGGGGCGGGATCAAAATTGCCAAAAAGTGACATATTTTTCAAAGATATTCTCTAAATCTCCAAATTTGCAAGAGAAACTAAATGTATAGTAATGTGATAATTGTAAATTTCATGACCCCCGGGATAGAGGTTTTGACCCTAGGGCGGGGCTATAAGCTGCGTTTGGTACAGTGATCCCTCGTTATATCGCCCCCCATTATACCGCCATCCCCCGCATACCGCCAACGTATTTCAGGTACGAATTGGTCATTTACCGTTATAATCACCTCCGCCAATTATTGCCAATTACCGTGTAGCTCTGGCGGTGATCTGGCTTAACCAATTATCTGTCATTAGTCCACCAGGTATAAAAGCTTGCAGTTGAGATCGTTTCAGTTACGTAAATTAAAATTGTTTGAGTCCAAATCTGTAGTCTTGTTTTTGAAGTTTGAGAATGGCAGACACCAAACTCCAAGCGTGTTATTTTGGAAGTAAAACAAAAACTCGAGATTATTAAGTACCATGAAGCCAATCCAAAGCGTTCACAATAAGAAATTTCAAATTACTTTACCAAATCGTGGAAAATTGATGTGAAACGACAGACTGTGGGCTATATTCTTCAGACATCGGGGGGAAAAGAGTTAGAGAATCAGAACTTGATGTTTCAGAAAATAACTTTGCACGGCACATCGTGAAAACATGGAGGACACTCTGTACATGTGGTTCACAAATGCAAGAGCTACAAATAGTCCAGTTACTGATGATATCTTAAAATTAAAAGCCAAAAACATGATGATGATCTCGGTGTTCCTGATTTCAAATATGCAAATGGGTGGCTGAATAGGTCAATAGGAATCAATACAGATCTCATCTTTGATGGACGCGTGAAAGCTAGACATGCAATGTCCAAGTACGAATTAAAGGTCATCTTTAATGTACACGAAACTGGTGTCTTTTTTAGAATTTTACCGGATAGGTCTTTGACAACAGCGGATGCTACTAAAGGTGTTAAAAAATCCAAAGACAGAATCACTGTAGCACTTGTGTGTAACGCAGACGGAAGTGAATAGATGAAACCCTTCGTTATTGGAAGATATTTAAACCCACGGTGCTTTAAACATTTCAATCTTAACCTCTATGTTGAGTATACCGCTAATATAAAAGCGTGGATGACCTTTATTACTTTGAGAGATTTCTTGGTGAATTTCAAACAAAAAACTGCGTGTGAAAAATCGGCACGTGTTACTTATCATGGACAATGTCCCAAGTCATGCTGTATCTAAATTAACAGACGTAAAGATTCATTTTACCCCACCCCACCCCCTACCACTATGAGTCATTTACAACCGCAGGACGCCGGGATTATACAGGCATTCAAAGCGTATTACCGCAAACGGCAGTTACATTATTTTGTGGACTGTTTCGACAAAAATATTCCTCCAAAAGTATTACTAAGTGAAGTCATTCGCTTCATTAAACTAGGCTGGGAAAGCATCACGCCCGATATGATAAAAAAAACTGTTGTATTTACAGTGGTTTAGTCACTGATGAAAATACATGTATATCTATAAATAGCACAGACGTGGGAGACCATGACCTTGTGCTTTTCTTAAATCAAGTTCAAGACTCACTTGATCTAGACCCAGAAATGAGATTGACAGTCAGAGAATTTTTGAATTTCGATAAAAATGTCGAATCTTCTGAATCACTTGCTGACGATGAGATGTCTTCAATGGTGGCTATTTCAAACGCGAATGCAGAAACCTCGAATGATGATGACGGAGACGAAGCTCCACGTGATCCAACATACGTAGATGCCAGGCAGGGACTTGAATGCCTTACGCGGTATTTAGAATCAAACGAATCTACAACTGAATCTGAAATGAACTTTTTACTGCGAATGTCGGATAAAATAAAACCATCAAAGCAGTCAACATTGATATGTGTTTATTGAATATAAAACTATTAAAGCTGTACGCAAACCCCTCCCCCGATATAATGTCATCCCCGCTATTATGCCAAAATTGCCGCGGGAAAAATGTTTGCGTTATAACGGGGGATCCCTGTATTTATTTGTAAAACATTTTAAAAACATCTTTAATGCTAATGATACTTAATTGAAATTAAATAAAGATTTATAATAAACAGGTAGACCTTTACCAAAATTGACATTTTATGATCCCGCGGTCAGGGTTTTGGTATGAGGGTGGGGCCAATATGGTAAGTTATTAAATATGTTGCCAACTGAACATTTTTAACTTCTTGATAACTACCATTCCAATTCTTTTCAGATTCTCCAGGGACCTTAGGGGCGGGGCCAAAACTGCCAAAAAGTGACCAATTTTCAAAAATCTTTTTTCTCCGGTGCTGCACATTTGTAAGGAAAATGAAATGCTTAATGATGTAGAGCTGGAGAGCGTCTACCATAATTTTTAATTGATTAATATTGTTTAACGTCCCGCTCGAGAATCTTTCACTCATATGGAGACATCACCATTGCCGGTGAAGGGCTGCAAATTGTAAATTTCATGATCCCTGGGTTCTTACCCTAGAGATGGCCAAACTTGAAATACGGTATTTAAAACATTTTTAAATCTTTAATGCTATTGAAAGAAAATTGATGCTAAATGGACATTGATAATGAGCAGGTAACCCTTTACCAAAATTGTAAATTCAGGATCCCAGGATAGGGGTTTTGGTATGACATTGGGCCTAAATGGTCTTTGATTAAATGTGTTAACAACTGAACATTTTTAACTTATTGATAACTATCATTCCAATTCTTTTTAGATTTGGTATGAAGCATTTTTGGAAAAGGTGAACAGAAATTTCATATTTCAAAAGCCCTGCCCCCTGGGGCCTTAAGGGTGAGACCAAAACTGGCAATAGATCAATTTTCAAAACTCTTCTTTAAAACTGCATATTTTTAACAAAAAATTAAATTCATTGTAATGTAGAGCAGAAAGGCCTCTACCATAATTGTAAATTTCATGATCGCTGGCGTAGCGGTTCAGACTCCAGGGTGGTGCCAAATTTTGAATATAGTTTTCAAGTGTAAAACATTTACTAAACATCTTTTTAATGTTATTGATACCAAATTGAAACTAAATGGATATTTAGAACGAACAGGTAGCCCTTTACCAGCATTGTAAATTTCGTGATCCCAGAGATAGGAGTTCTTTAATGAAGGTGGAACCAAAATGATCAGAGACTAAATGTGGTAATCATTGAACATTTTATACATTTAGATCTATTTCAATTCCTCCGAAATATTGTATGGAGCATCTTTGGGAAAAGGGGGACAGAGGCTGTAAATTTCAGGACTCCGGCAGGACTGGGTGATTTAAATGCTTCAAACTTCATCTTTCCTTCTATTGTAATTGAATGGAAATTGTATGCATATTTAGAAAGATCATAAAGCTGGAAACAAAATACTCCAGAATGAGGCCTAAATGCAAATATGAGACTCCCTAACAAGTCTAAACAGTTAGCTATAGAACTCAGGTGACCGTTAAGGCCTGTGGGCCTCTTACTTTCATAAAATTTTGATTCACTGAGAGCAGCGTAAATTTTAAACATACCTGAAAAGTAGAATTACATTATTTTGATAATTTAAAAAAACGAAATATTCATATCTAGTGATCAGTTACCCAACTCTCTATTGTTGTATTTCTTCCATGAGTTCTGAGATTGATCACTGTTCGTTATCTTCACCTTGTCATACAACTGATGACGTAAAACATATAAACTTTACAATATGTCCATGACTTCATACGTTTTGTTTAACTTTGGTGTTTATGATCAATGCCAATAAGACACAGTGAGGTCCCTATGTTATTTCATCATTTATAAACATTATCATAGTGTGACTCTACAAACCAGTTACGTCTATACGGTATTTGGAGTTATTTATTATACGTACACGTTTGTTTTCTGTTTAAAAAGGAAATGTTTTATGTTGTTACATCAAGTAAATGCTGTATAACGTGTTTCATACCAACTGTTAGGCCATTCTTGGCACACTGATTATCACTGCGGAATACTACGTTTACCTGATCAAAATATTGGTCTCACGGCGGGTGTGACCGGTCAACAGCGGATGCTCCTCCTAGGCATCTAATTCCACATCTGGTATATCCAGGGATCCGTGTTTGCCCATCTGTATGATTTGTATTTTCTGTAGGAATTACGAGATTGAATACTGTTCGTTATCTTAGCCTTCTTACAGTAAAACAATAAAGAAACAGGTACATTTATCATGTCATTTCTTATTTAATTACAAGAAAGTAATCAACAAAATTGAGTTCTTGCTCACAATTTGTAACTTTTTGTCTTTCTAGAAAGTACCTAGAGGTGAACTGCATCCATGCAACGAAGCAAAAAAGTCGACGAATTCTTCCAAAAATCGATACACAACAACATTCCCATGTAAACTGTGCATCTGATAATTATTTTACCCTCATTAATTATCAGTATTTATCTGTATTTTATCATTAGAGATGTAATATTAGATAACTCATTGAAGGAAAACGTCAACGAATTTGGAGGTTTAATTTTCAAATGTTAATTTATCTTTGAGAAGTACTAGTAATATAGTTCACTGTGTTAAAGTATGATTTGTTGTAAAAGTCAGTGCGTGGAATGTAGTAATGACATAAAATCAATGTTTTGATATTATGATGGTATCATTGGTAGGTTGAGATAGGCTGCATTACTGTTTTATTTTGCATACTATACACGCCTATCTTAGAATATGAGATATATATGATAGAAAAATGGAAAGAAAACAATATTATAGCATGTTAACTTGTTCTTTTGATACTCTAGTGTATCGTGTGTAATAACAATATTTACCGTCAACAGATGACCATTCCCGCGTTGTCCTTAAACAAATCAGCCAATCGGAATCCGACTATATCAATGCTAATTTCATACAGGTAAGATTCAAATTTGTCAGACCTTGAGATACAAAATTAGCGAACGTCGATTGATTGATTGATTATATACTGTTTAACGTCGATTGATTGATTGATTATATACTGTTTAACGTCGATTGATTGATTGATTATATACTGTTTAACGTCGATTGATTGATTGATTATATACTGTTTAACGTCGATTGATTGATTGATTATATACTGTTTAACGTCGATTGATTGATTGATTATATACTGTTTAACGTTCCGCTCGAGAATTTTTTAACTCGTGTGGAGGCGTCCCGAACTTTGAAATCTTTTCATTTAATTTAAGACGTCAAATAAGTAATGAATTGTCTGGTTTGTGTGAATTATGGGGGTATGATAATAGTGAAAGTACAGAGATACATGTAACGTACATAATCAACAAAGTTAATCATGCAGATATTATCCCCCTACTTTTCTTCTTCCATACCCCATAATACAAATGATGATGTTAAACAAAATTTTATTCTTCTATCGATATTTGTGACACAGCTTGTCTTTTGTTGAGTTTTTCGCTGTTATATCAAGTTGAAGGTCGGGTGAGCAGCACAGTACCTATATATAGAGTATTATTTTCCAATAAAACAGCAAAGATTAATACCGACCAACTCATAAATGTGAGGTAATTGTCATTACGTAGTTCTTATGCAGTTTCAAAACTCTGCAGGCAGATGGAGGTTCGAGCGGTGTTACAGTATATATAATTAGTTTGGTATTGTCTAACGACCCTGTCGAGAATTTTTACACTCATATGGAGACGTTACCTTTTCCATTCAAGGGCTGCAAAATTGAAGCCTATGCTCAGCGCTTACGGCCTTGAGCAGGGAGAGATCTTTATCGTGCCACACATTCTGTGACAGGGAATCTCGGTTTTTGCGATCTCATCCGAAGGACCGCCCCATTTAGTCAAGTCTAATCCGCACGTGATCAGTGTATACGAAAAGTGTTTGTTTGAATATTTAAAAATGTAAAAAACATCTTATTCTGATACCAAGAAAAATACAATATACTGATTCTTGATTTCAATATTATTATATTTGTACTCTTGTATTTATCGGAACCATGACCTCGGAGGCCAGTATCGATCAGCATTAGGGATCATTATTATATAAGAGAAAATATTGATGTCCGAAGATCTTTAAATCTTTGTTCTTTTGAGAATAAAACAACACAAAACAGTAGTTATTGCTATGAATAAACATTCCACTGTGGTTCATATGGATATCCATCGTGTCAGTGTGGGGTCAAGGTCATTGTCCAAATAAAATAATTCCTCCTATGCATCACCACAGTGAGGTATCGAGTGTGTTGGTGATATCATAAGTTGCAGAATCGACGAAAATGTGGTGATTAAAGGATAAATTCTATACGAATTAACTATCGCAACCTAACATCATGGAGAAATGTCAACTGCAGGTTTTTATTACAGAGAGGGAATGCTTATATTAAAAGAAATAAACATGACTTTTTACTTTTAAAGCAATATAAGCTGTCAAAATTGTTATTTTGGGGTCCTAAAATTTAATCGAAAATTTTGTAAACATCTATCTTCTAATACCTGATTTTATCGATTAAACTTTTGATATGTTGTATTTTTTGCATTAAATGCAAAAATGTTCGACAGTTGAAATTAAGTCTTCCCGTACCTTAATTTTCCCGACATTATTTCCGTATGCAATGACCTAAAGTTGAACTCATTCGGCAAAGTCAAATGCGCAAGCGCAATATTTCCGGTAAGCACGAAAGATGTCTGACACGAAAGGTTCGAAGCGAGGGAGAAAGCCGACTTTGGAATTTTGCGTAATGTTTCGAGCGATCCCTTAAAACTATCATAACTAAAAAACATACTATCATAACTTAAAAACATATAACATCGTTAACAGTGCCAAAATAATGATGGTAACTAGAATTTTATCTCACCTCGCCGTCCATATTTTAATGACCCGGATACAACCCGATCCACCCCGATCAGCATCAGAATCATTCGTGTCAACATCGGTTATCTTCGGGATTGTCGCCGACGATTAATCAGCTGCCATTGTTCGGGTCGAACAGAATGTCGAGGAATATATTTTTCATCACGTAAAGGTGTGTAAACGATGCATAAGAGAGGAAATTCGATGCAGTTCTTTTTTTTTCAATCATATCAACGTTCATTTAACCTCTTTTAATGCCACTATAAAAAACTGCAATTTTGGCAGCTCATATTGCTTTAATATATATATATATATATATATTGTATATATATATATATATATATATATATATATATATATATATATTGTATATTTATTACGTATATTTTATTATTTTTGTAGAATGTTCAAGGAAAAAGAACATACATAGCCACACAAGGTAGTTTCACGATACTTTTTGACCACGTCCTTCATACTTTGAAAAAAAAAATAATGGTAAAACTGTAATTACAATATAACTATTTGGTACTTCACACAGGACCCAAGATGAAAACGATAACGGATTTCTGGAAGATGGTTTGGCAGGAGAGGGTGACTATTATCGTCTGTCTAACAAACCTCAAGGAAGGAATTAAGGTATATCAATCCTATCTTCATGTATCATACATATACTCTTTGTGAGGCACTGATTTTATACAGCATACAAGGACCATCGTATTTAGGTAAATGGTATACATTGTATTTAACTTGGTATTAAATAAATTCAGGAACACAGAACTAAAATAGTTTGCTAGGAACTATCATACTTGTTGCATTGTGGAGATTATATCCATAAAGATTAAAACCAAAATCCCAATTAACTTAACCTTTTTAGAATTTACGGTCCAGTCAATCCGTGTGACTTTTCCTTTGAACAATAACATCTAACTAATTGACTTGTTTAATCAAACTTTACACATTCAGATCAAATGTTAGTTTCAATCTTTTCTATTTTTACTATGGCTATGCAGGTGCCTTTGCTTTTATCAAATTATTGTTATGGTAAAAATAAATCATTATCTATCTGTCTGCAAAATTAATTGTATGTAATGAAAATATAACATTTTCATTCAAACCTGTTGTCGTCCATTATTTTTTGCAAGATAGATAGACAAAAAAGTTATTAATATCACAGAGATTCATTCTAGGATATGCTTTTCCTGTCGTTTCTTGATATATAAAATATGTAGTACATTTTTATGTCCATTTAATTTTATAATTTATTCTTATCTAAAAGACAAAATGTGCCCTTTATTGGCCATCTTCCAATGACAAAATTCAAAGTGGAGATATTAGTGTGCGGCACCAAGAAGAAAAAATTTATGCAAATTATACCGTCAGACATTTTCGGATTCAAAGCATTTCCGTAAGTGTTAATATTATTTTTATATTCAAATGCAAAAATAACACATTTTGTAATATTAAAATTTAGGATTCCTTGTTCTGCTTATTCTTATGTGTGTAGTACAAATGTAATTTTTTTTCCCTTGAATTCAAGCTATTTATAAAATTTGTAGTAAACCAGTGTGTAATTTGACACTCTTGTCCTATTTTCAACTAAATTACAAAAACAAAGAGCCATATTCCTGTTGTAGAGTACTCTGTATACTTTAATAATTATAAGGAGAAATCTGAGCGTGACGTGTACATGTTCCACTACACACAATGGCCAGACCATGGAGTTCCACACCCGCTGAGTCTAGTGGTGTTTCATCGTCAAGTGATGACCAAATCTGAACAATGTCCTGGCGAGTACACCCTGGTACACTGCAGGTATACCCGTAGTTACCTTGTATTAAAGTGCACGTCATTTGAATTCTTTCTTATAATACACTAATGGACTGTGCCATTCAGGCGACTGAAAGGGCTGGAAAGGCGACTGAATGGCATAACTCTACCATTCAATTACCTTTTCTTTCAATAACCGCTCAGTCAACATTTAGTTCACTGAATGACATAGTTTCATCCTGTATTTTGTTCCACTTGATTGGGGTGGGGGGCTCCGTGGCCGAGTGGTTAAAGCATTGCGCTCAAAATCACAAGGCCTCTCACCTCTAGTCGGCGCGGGTTCGAATCCCGCTCGCATCGATATATGTAAGAAAGTTTGCCAGTTTACTTTCGGAAGGTCGGTGGTCTCTTCCCGGATGCATTGTATCTGGGTTCTCTCCTCCACCTACAAAAACTGGACGCCACCAGATAACTAAAAATTTGTTGAGTGTGGCGGAAAACAAACAAACAAATAAACAAACAAACCACTTGATTACCAGATATAAGGTCTAAAGGTTTTGATTGATTAATTATATATCGTTTTACGTCTCGCTGGAGAATTTTTCACGCATGGGGAGACGTCACCATTGCCAGTGAAGGGCTGCAAAATTTAGGCCTAAGCTCGGCGCTTATGACCTTTGAGAAGGGAGGGATCTTTAACGTACCACACCTGCTGTGACACGAGGCCTCGGTTTTTGCGGTCTCATCCGAAGGACCGCCCAATTTAGTCGCCTCTTACGACAGGCCAGGGGTACTGGGGATCTATTCTAACAACCCGGATCCTCATGGGGTTGATACTTAAATTCGTTTTAGACAAGAATTCAAGGTAATGTTCTTGAAGTCAAAAGATTTCATTATGGCATAGTGTTACAAAGTATGTAGCATTTTCACAAATCAAGGATTATTGACTTGTTACCTCGCACTAACCCTTGACAAATGTCACTATCAATGCATTGGGTTCGTCATATGTTTTCTGATTTGTTCCACACAGAAAGCTTGGAATCAACAGGAATCTATTCCTTTTTATAACAACGCCAAGATGATTTCTATATATGTACGACAAAACAAGTTTGCAGATAAGCCATTCATCAACAATTGTTAATCATGTTGATATAATTTTTATATTATAATTTATAATACCTCAAAAAGTTACCGGGTTCAAATCCCGTTTGCGACGATATATGTGAGAAAGTTTGCCAGTTTACTTTCGGAAGGTCGGTGTTCTCTTCCCGGATACCTTATATCTGGTTTCTCTCCTCCACCTACGAAAACTGGACGCCACCATATATCTCAAAAATTGTTGAATGTGGCGGAAAACAAACAAACAAACAATCAAAAAGTTACAGAGCTGAACGTATACCGTTAGGTTGTGTAAAACAAACTGAATCGACGTAAATGACAATAAAAATGCTGCAACTTCATTGGATGTTTTATTTTTAGCGGATTGCTTAATGGTTTGATGTGTCCAACGTTTTGATAGTGATATTTGTCAACGGTTAGCAGTAGGTCCATAAACCTTGACTTGTGAAGATGAGCATACAGGGGATTTTTTTTTTTGTTTCGTTTGTTTGTTTGTTGTTTAATAAAATAGAATAAGAATAAAATGATTTTTTATTCGGTGTATACATATATAAAATATACATAAATACCAAAGAACACCGAAAGCTCGAAAGCTTTTTTCCACTGGGGGTTTCTGATGCAAGGATGTTGTCGCTAGGGTGCCATTATGTGGGAGGACACCAAGCTACCTTGAGGAAACCCACATGTCTGATCGGGCGATCACCGTACCCTCTCACATACATCCACTACCGATCACATGGATCGAACTCGGAGTTGCATCGGTTACAAGCCAGAACGATACCTCTGCGCCACTCGGACACCCTCTTCTCTGGGAGATGCTCTTATATTTGTGTAGCTGCAATCTTTTGCTATTTGGGAAAATATTGGGAGAGACCAGATATTAACCTCTTATAGAAACCTTCGATTTACGGCGCAGAAAAAAGGCGCACGGTTTAGGCTGCATATCGTTTTATTCTTGCATCACCGTCTCAAGCATTTAATTTAAAAAAAAATTTCTACCGTAATTTCTCCACAAAATTTGTATCCATACATACTTTCTGATATTCCTTCTCTGGTTTTTCCCAGTATTTCCCCAGAGAACTTCAATATACCCTTGTTATTTATGATACACTACCACGAAGCGAATGTTGCCCACAGTTTCATAGTGTTTATCTGTCGAAAACAAATGAAATCAAAACAAACAAAAAAACTATTTAAAATGAAAATTGAAAAGGATTTTTTCTCTTTCTTTTTTGTTACCAATAGTGCAGGCATTGGACGAACAGGAACGTATATTGCTTTAGATGCCCTCTACAAGAAAGCTGAGAAAACGGGGGAAATAAATGTGCAGGAATATTTGAAAAGGATGCGGAATGACAGAATGAATATGATTCAAGGAGAAGTAAACTTATCTTTTTAAACGTGTACACCCCATATTTCTATCAACTAGGCGATGTACAATTATCTCCTCAATCTTTACACTTTATATTTCTATCAGCACTGTTGCGCTAAAGAAGATATTATTTACGTTTTCAGACAGTTAATTCTTGTTAGTATTTTCCTCGTGTCTAACGACGGTTTGTAATCCGATTTTGATGGAGCTGGTTTTCGCCATATTTACCGAATTCCATCAGATCTTGCATAATAGAGTGGCCATTACACAATTTTGCAGGACCAATACAGAATTGTCTACATGGCATTACTGGAGTCGTTCAGAGGAGAGTCCAGATCAGTTATGGAGGACAGATTTTTACCGGAATATCAAGAACATTCCTGTTACATGAATCTTGGAGAAGTAGCCAACAAATCGCCATTGTCGAAAGAATATGAGGTTTGGTGTCTAAATAATGGATCTTTTTCAATACTGATATTTATACCGAATCATAATTTCAGTTGGGTTTCAGATTTTAAAATAAACTGTTGTGAAATACTTTAATTTCTTATTTGTTTAGGAATTGCTGTCTCTGAAGAAGACTTACACAGACGATGATTACAAACATGGATTTGAGAATAAGGAAGCAAATTTAACTCCAAACGTACTGCCTGGTAATGAACTGGATATATCGCGATTAGTATGTAAAGAATTGCAGTGTTACCTAAAGGGGAGGAGTATGGAAAAACGAAACCTTAAATAATAAATCGACGATTTTGTGAATGTTAATCTTCTTCTTCCATTAATTCGCAAACCACCATCTGGTGTATTGTCGCGAATAATCGTAATCATCTCTCAAAGAGAGGATTTTTTCCGTTCGAACTTTTATGGCAGGCCTTTTTATCTATGTCCACGACAATGCATTGCTTACATTAATGGCCCATTGTACTCAGATGTTTAGTGTATAGCACAGTTCGAAAAGAGATTATCCATGGGGATCCGACTTAGAGTAAGTCTTCGGTACTCTTTGCTTGTCCTAAGAGGCGAATATGAGAAGTAAGTTAAAGATCCATCCCTGCTCAAAGACCATAAGCGCCAATCATAGGCCTAAATTTTGCAGGCCTTCAACGGCAATGGTGACGTCTCCATATAAGTGAAATATTTTCTAGAGGGACGTTGAACTATATATATCCAATCAATCAAAAAAGAGATTAAGTTCTGAATGCGTTTTACGAGTTACATATTGTATTCAGGCGTTTTCGTGTCTTGCTTAATTCAGAGTCGATTATTATTGAGTGTTTAGTTTCAGTTACAAATTGTACTACGACTGTGTTTGGAAAATTCGGAAAGATTATTTTGATTGTTCATTTTTTCCGCCACATTCAACAATTTTTCAGTTATCTTGTGGAGTTCAGTTTTTATTGGTGGAGGAGAGAACCCAGATACAATGTACCCGGGAAGAGAACACCGACCTTCCGAAAGTAAACTGGCAAACTTTCTCACATATATCGACGCCAGCGAGATTCGAACCCGAGCCGACTAGAGGTGAGAGACCTTGTGATTTTGAACGCAATGCTCTAACCACTCGCCAAGGGGCTCCTAAAAGAGATTTAATGTGAAAGTGTTTTATATTAGGTTGATTTATCTATTACCCATTGCAGTTGATGCTTACATGTGTGGAGGAACCTATTACAATGCAGTTTATGTTCAGGTAAAGATATTTGTTTTGATCAAACTGACATTTGTTTTCCTTTAAGACGTTGAATTTTTATAAAAGAAGGTATTCTGAAAATTTTGAATTGTTTAATTATATAAAATGTGACTATTAACAGATTAATACATGTGATTGTTAGATCTTCACTACGGAGGGATCCTCATGATGCCAACAGTGAGAAAATTCATCATCTTTTCAAGTGTCATTCATGTATTCGTAATTTTTTTTAATTCTAGCGTCTGGCAAGCGAAAAGTGGCTATCCCTTCAGTCCAATACCCAGTATCTGACCATTTCCATGATCAAGCAGAGGGCTTGAATATGACTGGTTAAGGGATTGTTTACTCCTTCTAGGCACCTGATCCCACCTCTGGTGTTTCCAGTGCTCCAGTATTTCCTATTGTTGATAGGAGTTATGAGACGTTCCGTTATTCAATGTGTATTGTATATTTTCAGTCACTCTCAAGGAACAATTGCTTTGTAAGCGCTCAGTATCCACTTCCGGATTATACAGAAGACTTCCTGAAACTCGTGAAAGGTGTTTATGCTCCAGTTGTTGTTTCCTTTTATCCACTCCGAGAATTTCCATCGGTACTATGTTATGTATCTTCTATCGCGCAAGAATGTCAGGTTTTTATGTCTTCAGTAGTAGATCGTAGAGATAATCTTTCCAGTTTTGTAAAGTGCAATAAATGTAAAGAACTATTAGGATTACAGATAGTTTCTTTATTCAAGTTATGTCGTGATACAAACTACAATTTCAGGAAATTTCAACTATTGATCATTATCAGACACGAGATCACATTCTTTATGTGTTTGCTTTTTACTGTTTAATCTACAACGATTAGGTTATCTCACTTTTCTTATTCACGATAATTAAAACTCAATATTGCATCAATTTTACAGTCTTCTCTTTGGCTCCCAACAAAAACTGAAGACAAAGTAATTGGAGAGTTTGTCACAAAATTTTCGGAATGTGTTAAAATGACAAACATCATCAAAACCAGCATTGTTCTACACTCAAAGGTAATTCGCCAAAAAACCAATTCATGTCAAGTTTACGGTATTCGTGGATTGGTACAGAATGATTATTTCTACTACTTGTCATTTCTATATTATTTAGAAAGGTAGTGATCTTCGATTAACGATACTTGAATGCACAAAAAGGAAAGGAGAAAATGATACGAACAGTCGACGAGTCTTGATTGACTTGATTAAGGAGGTAAAAATAGAAGAGAAGACTCACCCTGATGCCAAAATACTTCTTCTTTCTAGGTATTTTTATTCTTGAATTTGATTCATGTTATATTTTGTTAGATTAGTAATTACCACATACTGATTAGGATCGTTTAAAGCAAGCTTTCAAAGTTATGTTCAAATTCATACAATCGATATATCAACGTTAACCTATTAACCCTTAACATAATATGCACATAGATATTGTAGATTATAAAATCGAATCCTTTTATCAGCCCTTGCTTTCCTTTTTTCTCTCTGTTCCTTTATGTTCCATTTGAGAACGCTTTACTCGTATAGTGAGGTTGTTGCTTTTAAGTGCAGTGCCACAAATCTTAATAAAAGTTCTAGGTCACAGCACTGAAGAGTTCTACTGTGACACGTGACCTCCTTTAAGGTAATACCCGAAATTTCCGTGACTTGCATACTATTACAGGGCGTTAGGGAAATGGAAAGTCAGTGGCTATGTTAAACGCAGGAACACATGGTAAAGGAGCATGTTTAATACGGCGTCAAGATCGACAATGAAGCCTACATCCTCCAGGATATGACGCAATTGTTCGAATCACAAGGTTACTGCGACCGTAGCGAGGAATGTCACAATCAATCCTAAATTGGACATGCTATAACCCTACTTATAAATACAAATAATCATTTTCATCGCTACCCTTGTCATTTATGATTCGCTTTCCTATGTGAAACATTTTTAACCCACAGCAGGTAAGATTCGTATGACGGCCATATGCAAAATGCAGTTGGATTTGATTTTCTGACAAGATCCTTGAAATTTCAGTGACGGTGCAAGACGCTGTGGGTCATTTTGTGTTGTTTACAATGCACTAGAACAACTGGCTATGGACAAGGAAGTGGACATTTTCACCTTGACACGATTGATTCAGATCCGGCGACCTGAGTTCATTGCTAATTTGGTAACAAAATGTGTTATTCTCAATGTATTTACACATATTTGCAATCGCATTTAGCAATTATTAGCGGTTCTTTTATTTTAGGAGGAATATCAGTTTTGTTATGACGCCGTTGCTGATTACCTGCAGAACGATTTGGTATATGCTAATGCTTAGTGACTCCAAAGCCGAGGTACATGGACACCAATACAAAACAGGAAATACTACGTAAAGTGCCATGTGTTGATGTATTCAGAGTGGATCTTTTCTGTTCCAACAAACCGCAAAATATGTAATTACATGTAATCAACTTTGTGTATGTTTATTTTTCTAACGTTTTTCAATCACACACATAGATTTAAGCATTCTGATTACTTGTACATTTTGTCGTTGACAAACATCAAAAATACAGCAATTAATACAATTTTGTATGCGGAATATTCAAGCTTACCGTAGAAACCCCATGTTGTTATCTATCCAGATTTTCTATGGCATGAATCATACTGTTTTTATGTTTCTTAAGCATGACATCAAGGAAACAAATATTTGCGATACATTCACCATTTACTTCATAGTCAGCCTACCATCACAATTTTGCAGCTCTCTGTGTAAAGGAAACTTTGTCATTCCATAAAGTCATTGCACTAATGTTAACATGAAATTTGAAAAACAATAAATATTAAGTCCCATCTTTATTAAAGATCTTGTAAATTTTGATACAAACTTATTTTTTGCTTCTACTTTTTGCATTTAAAAACTTCAGCAACTTTTTGTCTGAAAGCTATATCAAAATATCCGTAAATCACGGGATCTGAGCTGAACTTCAACAGGAACATGTCCTGAAGTGTGTGAACAGCATTAATACTGAAATCTCCCTCAACATTAAACCAGATAGACTGGTCGAAGTGGCTGATTATCAGCATGGTGATTGTTGGGATGGACGCTATGACATATAAACAAAACATTGTTAGAAACATCCGGTAGAAATTTACATGAATTGGCTTTCTTCGCCTCCGTTCGACAACGTTTGTGCTTTGTTCCGACTGGATGAAAGACGACTCCGTATCGCAGACATTTTTATCCCTTTCAGTCATTTCCTCATCTCCATGTCTTATGCGTCTTCGAATGGACATTTGAATTAGAACTTGACCAATCTTCCTGTACAAAAAGCAGCTGCAAGTGAAGAAAGATCCCAGTAAAACGGCCAGTGTCGATGTCTGCGCTATTCCAACTTCTCGATATTGTTCTCCTCGGAACCAGCAGTATGTCCCAGATATGTTCAAATGGCTTCTTATCGGTCCCAGGCCAGAAGAATAGAAACAAGGCAAACTCGTTGCTAAGGAGGTCAATAGAGAAGCGAAAATGGCCCTTCGTTTGCGTTTGTCGATCAATTGTTGGTGATATGGTTTGCACAACTTCAAATAGCGCTGGACCGTTATAATCACTATCAATCCTGCTGATTCCACCACGAAGAATACAGTAAAGGAAAAGAAGGTTTTACACATGATGTCCGATGGATAATTTATGTTGAAAAATATAAGAGTGAAGAAGAAGATTGATGTCACACAACATGCCACCAAGTTCACGGAAGATAGAAATGTGATGATATAGCGGTTGTCATTTTTTGACATTTGCGTCAAGTGAATGTACAAAACCAGGATGTTTCCAAATGTTCCCGTCAAAAGATAGATGGTTAAAATTAATCCTGTCGGAATTAGCTTACGTCTGAAATAAGAATTCCAGAACTCAATGTCCCCATAGTGCACTGTGTAATTTTCCATGGTTCTCGTTTGACTCCTTGACTGTATCTGTCATGCCTCCATGATCGGTTTTATCGTATACCACTACCAAAGCGGAAACTAATTCACTGGCGGGAAACACAAAGCGGGTACACCCATAATAACTTCAATATTTTAGTCACAAATACTCCTATTTGACAAACAACAGGAAACTTTTCAGAGTTCCTCAAAACATTGTCTCATATTTTCCTGGTATTTTAATTTCATTTATTTATCTATGATGTTCACTGATATAGAATGAAAATCAAGGTATTGCTTTTGTGTTTCCGAAATTTTTCTCCCAAATATAGTAATAAAATGAACATGATATATCAGTCTTCAATTCCCCGTGGGGATCCGGGTTGTTAGAATAGATCCTCCGTACCCCTTGCTTGTCGTAAGACGCGACTAAATGGGGCGGGCCTTCTGATGAGACTGCAAAAATCGAGGCCCCGTATCACAGCAGGTGTGCCTCGATAAAGATAAAGATTCCTCCCTGCTCAAAGGCTATAAGCGCTGAACATAGGCTTAAATTTTGCAGCCCTTCACCGGCAATGATGACGTCTTCATATGAGTGAAAAATTCTCGAGCGAGATATTAAGCAATATAAAATCAATCCATTAATCAGTCTTCCACATCTGCTTCGTACTTAGATATTTTACTGAAAACAGATGCAAACGGCAAACTAACTACCCAACTTTAAGACAAACGGGATTATTTCAATTTCTCCATCGTCAACTTCCCTTTTCTAATTGGCAATACTTCATCATCACCTGCATATAGTGTTTATATCTCCCAACTGATTCGATACGTAAGAGCTTGTTTTGCTTATAATCAGTTTTTAAATCGGGGCAGGCTACTGACAAAGATATTCATGTTACATGGGTTTGTGCAATCTCCTCTAAAGCCAACATTTCGCAAATGTTGTGGTCGTTATAACGATTAAGTTTGCCAGTACAACCTTCCATTGGGTCAAATACTGTCTGGCGTGTTTCATACCAATTTTACGGAGTACTCCGATTACCTGATCGGTAATTAGGGCTCACGGCGGGTGTGACATGTCGACAAGGGATGCTTACTCCTCCTAGGTACCTGATCCCACCTCTGGTATGCCCAGTGGTCCGTGTTTGCCCATCTCTCTGGTTTGTATTTGTTATAGGATTTACGGGATTGAGTACTGTACGTTATCTTCACCTTTATTAAATCTGTATGAATTAATAGATCATCGCTACATTTGAATTTGTTTAATGACTGATACCACATCTCATAAGGCGGATGCCGGACGTAAATGTTATGTAGAGAACTGTTAAATTGCTGGACCTCGTACCGCATCATTTCAGTGGTGAGTGAGTAGATATGTAATATTTGGGGAGGAAGTTAAACTCTAAATCTGGCATGAAAACCATTTTTCATCATTGGCTTTGAAGCAATAATTTTGTGCAATAACGTTCGTAAGATTGACAAACCAGATCAAGCATTGGTCTCATCAAACGTTATCTGAATAATCATATCATAGAACAAGAAAAAACGCAAACATGTTAAATGAATGTGTCAGTTTTAACAGTGCATGATAGCAAAATCGATCTTGCATCCAAATTTAGTGAATACACGTTATTGGAAAAGTTCAGATAATTAGAGATAATCTATGTTCCTCGAACATGTCTCTTTTGAGCTGATATCATCTGATATCAAGTTTGAAAGTATTCTTTGGCAATACATATATATATATATATATATATATATATATATATATATATAGGTGACTCTCGATGGCCCGAACTTCGATCTCTCGAAGTTTTTGATCTCGAGAAGTGAAATCAAGGTCCCGATTTTTTTTTCTATATAACTAAGCAAGTTTACTCTCGATCTCGCGAACGTTCGATCTCAACAAGTGAAATTTGGGTCCCATAACACGTATTTCATTGTTTTTCACTCTTGATCTCTCGAAGTGCTGGTTGCGTATACCTATCATCATTCAAGCGTATAATTATTTCTGTTTGGGAAAAAATTCGGATTTCATTTTAAAGTGAGATATCTTTAATGACAAATAATTAAAAACAAAGTTCACATGAATAACATTGATACTTCCTGGAAGTTCAAAAATATTAAAGTCAATAGTCAGTCAAGCCTCCATGTTTCCCCATACACTGTGTAATTCGAGGGGCATACTCTCTGCAAGATTGTCTATGTAATGTTGATCCAGATCCATCCATACGTTCATGACAGTAGCTTTGCAGTCTGCAAGTTTACCTGGCTGATTTTTCTCAACTCTGTCCTTCATGACCTGCCACAAATTTCCTGTAAGATTTAAGTCCGGTGAAGCGGCAGGTCATTCCATGACGGTCACGTGATTCCGTGTGAACTAGTCCCGGCTATGTTCTGCGATGCGTGGTCTAGCATTGTCCTGTTGCAAACCGTAAGGCAGATCCTGTGTCACAATATATGAAATCAACAGTCCCTCTTCCAAAATTTCACAGCATCTTGCGGCAGATACAGTTCCATTCACAGGGACAAGCGGCATTAATCCCAATTTCCTGATTCCATCCAACAATGTTACAGCAGGCGAGAAATATGGGACCATTTTCTGACAGTGTCCAAACTTTGCCCACCTTTTCCTCGTACATTTTTGAAATTGGAAATGACTTTCGTCTGTAAACATTACGTTATCAAAATGTTTATGTGTGATGCACCAGGCCTCTCGTTTGCGTTTTATGTTCTGGGGTCATTAGTGGCACCTTGGGGGGGGGGGGGGGGGGGGGCACAGATATGAAATAATTGCTTCGTGTTATAGTCCGACTTCTAGTCCATTTAGATACTAAAGTTGATCCTCTACATACACATTCACTGGGGATGTGTTGTGCCGACCACCGAGGATGATGTGCAGCAATTTGTGTAGCTCGTCTGCTGTCATTCACGTCAGCAATTTTCTTCCTACCAGATCCTGGACATCGTATCTCCGGCTTCCCCACACGATATCTCTTCAAATTATCATACGCTATAGATCACGGTATGTTTGTATTTTTTCACACAATTCCTTTGCTGATGTGATTCCACTATCGTATAAATTAAGGCGACGTTTCCTTCAGTCGACGTCTATCATTGCTCTTATCCGGAAATATGCCATCAGCTGAATGCGTCATCACATGACACCACATGACTCCACATAGTAGAAAGGGGAATATCTCTATAACCAAGACTAGCCTCAAAAATGATCGTACGTAAATTCCATACTATATATTTATTTTGCTTTTTAAAGAAACGCATTTTTAAAGCATATAAATTATTTCGGAATCTTTTTGCACATTTATATATATATATATATATATATATATATATATATATAAACCTTATTACAGGCCGTGCAAATGCAAGGCCTGTTTTGATATGGGTTTTTAAACTGTACATCAGCTTCTACGAAATTGATGTTTTAATTTCTGTGGAACTGATCTGTGAAAAAACATATCCAAAATTAATGCAATACGTACTTAACTGGGGTTAATGTTAGCCTTTTAGTTGTGTAACCTCTAGAAATAAATAAAGCTTATGAACATGGAAAGTAATAAGAACAATTTAGAATTGGCAATAACTGCGTTTGTTTTGAGTTCAAATTATTTCATTTATTACTTTATATATATTTATTTAATCGTGAAATACAAAAAGGATTGTAGCGTTTCGTGGACTTAAGACAATATTGCGGATTCACTCTAGTGAAATATTCCAGTGGTCTTGAAGTGTTAAGGGTGGACTTGGTGCAAAAGGCTGAATTTGGAGCCTCCGAAATGGAGAGAGGGTGAAGGCTTTTGTGGTAAGAGACTGTCAAAAGTGGAGCTTCTGTAGTGAATGTCAAAACATCTTACGCTATCTGTCATTTCAGTTTGTTTATTTTCCTGGTTCTATGTTGTCCCGTGCGGATCCGGGTTTTGAAAATAGATCCTCAGTACCCCTTGCTTGTCTTAAGAGGCGACTAAATCTTTCAGTGACCACGTGGTTTGATACACTGGACTAGCTCGAAATTGCTATCTTAAATTTATTGGATTGATTGATTAAACATTGTTTAACGTTCCACTCGAGAATCTTTCACTCATATGGAGACGTCACCATTGCCGGTGAAGGGCTGCAAAATTTAGGCCTATACTCGGCGCTTATGGCCTTTGAGCAGGGAGGGATCTATAACGTGTCACACCTGCTATGACACGGCACCTCGGTTTTTGCGATCTTATCCGAAGGACCGCCCCATTTAGTCGCCTCTTACGACAAGCAAGGGGTACTGAGGATCTATTTTAACAACCCGGATCCCCACGGGGCTTTTACTTAGACATTTTATCAAAATAGATGACAAACGAGATGATTTCAATTTCCCCATCGTTAACTTCCCTTATCTATGTAGCAATATTCCATCATAACCTGCATGTGGTGTTTATATCTATCAACTGTTTCGATACACAAGAGCTTACTCTTTATGATCACTTTTAAATTGAGGCAAGCTACTGACAAACACGTTGATGTTACAGAGGTTTGTGCAGTCCCATCTAAAGTCAGCATTTCACAAATTTTATGGTCGCTATATCGATCTTGTTTACCAGTCCAACCTTCCATTAGGTCAAATGCTGTCTGACGTGTTTCATACCAATTGTTTGGTCGTTCTTGGCACATTGATTCTGACTGCTGATTACCCCCATTTATCTGATCAAGATACAGGGCTCACGGAAGGTGTGACTGGTCGACTTGGGATGCTTACTCCTCCTAGGCAGCTGATCCGATATCTGGTATATCGAGGGGTCCGTGTTTGCCCATATCTCTGAGTTGTATTTTCTATAAGAATTGTGAGATTGAGTACTTTTCGTTACTTCAGCCTTTTCATTTAAAAAAGGGCTTAAAGAGATATACGAGAAGGCTAGGAACGGAAGTGTACCAGACAGAGAGAATGACAGACTTATGTATGGGCGGACAGACAAACCTAAATTAATATCCCTCGCTTTTTCTTAAAAGCGGGGAACAAAAAATCGTCGTTCAAAACAACAAATCCTTTTCATAATACACTCTTTGATTCATCATTCTGTAGTCTGATATTTTGTGCCTTCCACGTCAAGTGTACTTAATTGATTATGAATTACCTATATTCTCTATTTCTTTTGAAGAAATGTCACTAGAAATATTTTGGTATACACTGAAAAAATCTTAATTAACTGCAATAGGATTCACATTCATATATTTATATAGATGAGCCCCTCCCCTATTTTGGGTTCATCCTGACTTGAATCTAAAAGATTTTCTTCGAAACACACGACTTACGGCGAGTGTGACTGGTCAACAGGGGATGCTTACTCCCCTTAGACATACGATCCCACCTATTGACATACCAGGGGTTCGTGTTTGTAAATTTTGTATTCTCTATAGGATTTATGAGATTGATCACTGCTCGTCATCGTCATTTTCTTTTTAATGCTGATTGAACGCCTTTCTTGGATCCAATAACAATGTGATACTGAAGTGATTATATAATGACGCTATTTATTATTGTTTTTTCTTTATTACAAAAACTTTTTTTTTTTGGCTGTTGTTGTTATTGTTTTGTTTATTTGTTTGTTTGTTTTTTCCGTTTGATTTAAATATGCCAAAGGTCAAAACCGTCATTTTGCAATACATATTCATGAAGGATTAACTTTTCTGACGGATGTGCGCAAGTGCGCAGGAAAAGTATTTATTTATTAGAACACTATGGAAGAAGATTTCGTTTTTACCATAAGAAGTTTTATTGAACATGGTCTTATGTTAACTCCCCTTCACACGTCCATTGCTCAAAGATTCCCCCTACTCAGACTTAGCTTTTCTATCGCTGTGTGTGTTCCGCCTGCAGTCGGCTCTCAGGTCGCCATCAGTTTACTTTAAGCTTGCAACGTCATCTGACCTTGAATATTCGGGCGTTTATTAAAATAAATAAATTTAAAATTAGCTTCATTACTTTTCAGTACCATTGAGTTAAATTATGTAATTTGCATAAAGTTCGTAGCTTACATTGCTTGATTTAAAAACACATATTTTTATTCAATACAACACTTGTCCATGCACTTTTAATGTTCTGTTGTGAGAGCACGTTCTTATTCAATCAAAGGTATCTCTAATTCAATAAATTACAAAGTCCAGTTCCCAAAAATCAAAATGAACGTTCTATGATATGACATAGAGAGAGCAAACAATGACCATTGAATGTACAAACAATTAAAAACTCCAAATATCTTTAGATTAGTGGGATAAATTTGATATATCTTAATTTGGCTTTCCGTAGAACATAGTGATGAGTTATAGGAGAATAGAGGCCGTTACCATAAGCTATGCCAAAAATCGACAATTCTGGCCTACAAAAAGTGCTAGAAATGGAAATTCTTCCCACAAACATAGCGATCCAAATCTTCAAAGCACTGTTGCTTTTTGTAGAACATTTTCCCAAATATTCCAGACGCTATAATTATTCGAAACACGATCAAATACTGTCTTTCCATGATGAAAAAAAACTTGCACGATACAAAAAAAACATTTTAATTTATTTTCCATCCACTAAAAAAAGAACGAGAGTCCTCGTAACTAATTACACTGGTTGTACAAGCCCTTTTAGTAGATATGTAGACGATGTCGTTTGAACTCAGCTGTGCAATGATTGTTCCAGATACTTCTTTGTAATCAATACTTTCATCATTGTCACACCTCCGGACAATTAAAATGTCACTGTTTTTCATGAATTGGAGAAACAGGGAACCACGTCCACCACAGGTTATTCCATAGGAAAAAGCGTAGACACCGTCCTCTGGGGCGGCGAAAACCCCGCTGTATCGGTTGTAGCCATTTCCTAAGTTGAGTTTCGTGAAGTCAAATATCAGTGTGTGATGGGCACTTGGACTGGGTTCGTTGAATGACCTATAGGCAAAGAAGGCAACTGTGTTGGACGTTGTAATTGATGGATAAAGTTTTCCTACAAATATAAAAATATTTATTTGCGTGTACTTATTTAGAACTCACAAATTACGCTATCACTAAAAACCAGCAAACTACAAAAAATATTTCAGCAATAATGTCGCATGCAGCCTCTTTACACAGACGTTAACGATAAAAAATACGGATCAACCTCTTAATGTTCTTTTAGTGCTGTAAGTTGTTATATGAGGTATTTTGATGTTTTCATCAATACTTTTCTTTTAATAATCGATCCGGTGAAAGCCATGCAATACGGTAATTATACCAATAATTAATATGTTCGGTAATTAATTAATTAGTAGTACGGTAATTTTAGCAATAATTAGTATTGCTCAGTAATCAATTAAGGTAATTATAGCAATGATAGTATTGTTCAGAAATAAAATATTTTAGTGTAATATAGAATATATGGAAAATTCAAGAGTGAATTTTTCAAATTACTATTGAAGCATCTTGCATTGCACATTCCATCTTGTTCTCGTATCGACACACGAGTCCGCCTCGGTGCTATAATGGGGGTTACAAGATGTATATATTAATACTTGTATTTGAGGAAATTCTTTTAAAATCTCAGAATAAATTATTAGAAATGAATTATCCTCTCCAATATAACAGATATATCTAGACTATCAGATAAAGTTTTTGTCATCAGGATGACAGGCTCTATTATGTCATTCCTGAACCAAGCGTACAGAGAAAAGAGACGGTTTATTTCTTAGAGAATATTCAAGTCGGATTTTTGGGGAGTTAGATTAATGATTATTTATTGCTTTCCGCCACACTCAACAATTTTTCAGTTATCTGGTGGCCTCCAGTTTTTGTTGGTGGAGGAGAGAACCTTGATACAATGTACCTGGGAAGAGACCACCGACCTTCCGCAAGTAAACTGGCAAACTTGCTCACATAACGCAGCGGCCGAGATTCGAACACGCGCCGACAGAGGTGAGAGGCTTTGTGATTTTGAGCCCGATGCTCTAACCACTCGGCCACGGAGGCCCCCTTTGGGGAGTTAGAGTTTGGTCCAAAAATTATTTTAGAGGTACAAATGAAAATTTCAGCATTAAATCGGGTTTGCAATTCAAATTTACCGGTAACGATAGATTCACAGTAAGTCAAGTTATTTATAGTTATGTAAATGATTTAGAAAATAAATAATATACACTGAAGATAACATCAAATTTCATTAATATATGTAAATACTTATGCTCTCTGCATGATCTTAGAATAAATAAACAATGTGTCCAGACTTTTGACTATGATAATCATGATAACCGTGAGAGTTGTTTAAAAATACTGAATATTACATATCCAGAAAAATACTGAATATTACATATCCAGAAAAATACCAATCTTTTTAGGCCTGGTCTTTAAATCGGACATAGAGTTTGGACCAAACTCTAACTTTGGGAATTTAATGAAATTTAATGTTATCTTCAGTGTATATTATTTATTTTCTAAATTATTGACTGTGAATCTATATTTTTGATAAAAGATTTGATATTAAGAAAAATATAATTCAGAATATAACACAACTCGATTGTTTATGGAATTAGCTGTATCCCATGAACGCGGTTTTATCAGGGCACGTGCCACTAAGTAAACACAGTTCACGTAAGGGATACCGGTAAATAGGAGACAACAACTGCTTAGTTACACGAATAACTAGGTACTCCTGATACTCGCCAATAATAGAATAAGGGAAGCATGTGAATCAAACACAACATATATGGCTTCTCAAAGAAAATTGTGATGACAATTTCCTTTTCTGTCCCGAAACTCACCAGGGTTTGTTGGTGTTATATATATATATATATATATATATATATATATATATATATATATATATATACATTACTTCGATCGATTACGAAAAACGTGTAAGGTAAAAAAATCGGTTTCCAAAATATATATTACAAGGGATGTAACTCTAAAACAAAAATATGGACGGAATAAAGGAAATGGCAGTTGTTGGTTAGGTCAAATATCACTGTTATAGCTCAAAAAAAATATTGGAACACAGGTAATTATATTAGAGTGTTGATGTGAAATTGATTTGTTGAGAAAAAAAAGATTAAATCTCAAAATATGAAATGGAGAAAAAAAATTAGAACATCGATTTGAAATTGTCGACCTATTCTGGCGACATATAAACGGGTCAATGACAAATGCCTCCAAAATAACCTAAAAATATACAACCGACTTATAGGCGAGTATATACCGTATCCTTTAAAATTCCTCTTCCACCTAAAACAACTTGAATACGCAGGTCTGTCTTTTGAAACCCTTGAGTTAAGAGTTCTTAGAATTGTTATTAAATCACTTTGAGAATAAACAGATTCCGTGTGTTCCATTGGTCTCTCTGATCAAGACAGATATATCCAAAAAAAATGAGCATGAAGAAATTATCCATCCTCTGACTCTTATTCACTAGCTGTATTTTTTTAAAGGTCAAGAAATTAGAAATTATGCACATATTGTAAATCATTCACATCTATTATGTTGCCTTCTCCCAGAAAGTCGCAAAATTATGTTCTTTCTCTTCAGTTCCTCAGACTTGTAAAACAAACCACTACAAAGAAAAAAATTGCTTCATGTTCTTATGTGTATTATGTGTATATCTACTTTCCAATATTATTTCATTTCCTTTCTTTCTTTTGTGTGGGTGTGTGTGTGTGTGTGTGTGTGTGTGTGTGTGTGTGTGTGTGTGTCTTTCTGTATAGCGAATAACACCTTGGTAGACCCTTGTCACTCCAGGTAAATAGCATGTCCCGTCCGCATTTTCAATAACGTATCGTCTGGCCACGAAAAGGATTACAATTGTTTAGCCTCTCTAAACTGCAAGAGAGGCTATTCTCTCTCTCTCTCTCTCTCTCTCCTCTCTCTCTCTCTCTCTCTCTCTCTCTCTCTCTCTCTCTCAGTACGATTGCTCAAAATTTGACACATTAGATTCTACAACTGAAATAAGAATTAATATTCTGTATCCAGTCCCAAAGCACTTTCTACCATAGTTGCTACCAATACTAACGAGACAGTAACTATCAATACTAACAGGACAGTCCCTAACATTAATCACGAGTCAATCATTATCAATACTCACAACACAATCACTACCAATACTAACGAGGAACTCACTACCAATACTCACAGGACAATGACACCCAATATTCACGAGACAACCACCATCAATACTAACGAGACAATCACTATCAATACTAACGAGACAATCACTACCAAAACTCACCAGACAATCACTATCAATACTAACGAGACAATCACTATCAATACTCACGACACAATCACTATCAATACTCACGAGACAATCACTATCAATACTCACGACACAATCACTATCAATACTCACGACACAATCACTATCAATACTAACGAGACAATCACTACCAAGACTCACGAGACAATCACTATCAACACTAACGAGACAATCACTATCAATACTCACGAGACAATCACTATCAATACTCACGAGACAATCACCACCAATACTCACGAGACAATCACTACCAATACTCACGAGACAACCACCATCAATACTAACGAAACAATCACTACCAAAACTCACGAGACAATCACTATCAACACTAACGAGACAATCACTATCAATACTCACGAGACAATCACTATCAATACTCACGAGACAATCACTATCAATACTCACGACACAATCACTATCAATACTAACGAGACAATCACTATCAATACTCACGAGACAATCACCACCAATACTCACGAGACAATCACTATCAATACTAACGAGACAATCACTATCAATACTCACGACACAATCACTATCAATACTCACGACACAATCACTATCAATACTCACGACACAATCACTATCAATACTAACGACACAATCACCATCAATACTCACGACACAATCACTATCAATACTCACGAGACAATCACTATCAATACTCACGACACAATCACTATCAATACTCACGCCACAATCACTATCAATACTCACGACACAATCACTATCAATACCCACGACATAATCACTATCAATACTCACGAGACAATCACTATCAATACTCACGACACAGTAACTACAAATACTCAAGAGACAAACATCACCATATTAACGAGACAATCTATACCAATACTCACGAGATCGCTTAGGGTAATATTTGCAATGTTATATTATGCGCCATATAAATACTTTGTATTAATAATAATAATAATAACTACTAACAATACTGGCGAGAAAGTAACTACAATACGAGGCAATTACTACCAAAACGTTCAAAGAAGTAACTACCAATACTCACGAGACAATCACTACCAATGCTCACGAGACAATCACTACCAATGCTCACGAGACAATCACTACCAATACTCACGAGACAATCACTACCAATACAACGAGGCTGTCACTACCAATACTCATAGGGTCTACAACACGGACTGCCATCGATTCTTATAGAAAGTAACCACACTTCTGATTGTTTCAGTCATGTGTCCCTTGAGAAAAATCTTCAATATAAAAGCTATATATAGCGTATAATTACGAATACGAGGACTGCTGTTGCTAGTTTCTACTTCGCCGGTAACATCCGAGTCATTATTTCTGCGGCACTTCCTACCAACAACATAGCGCAATGCCTTGACTTCTTTTGCCAGATTTCCAAGTTCATGCCTGAGCAAGGAATTTTCGACTTCTAAACTACGGATTTTATGTCTGAGCGGAGTGATTTCACGCACTTCCTGTTTAAGCAAAGCGTTATCTCTCTTCAGTTCCCCAATTTCTGATATAACTGTCCGGAGAAGAGCTTTTACATCCGTCATATCCTCTTCCACATTTCCTCGGCTAAAAGTAAATCCTAAGCAGAAGAGGAAAATGAACGTGGTTAATGTCATCCTTTCATACAAAGGAATAGTTTAATCCTTATCTTTAACAATTGACGCAATACCTACGGCTTGTGCGCAGCATATTTTTCCGATAAGGTCACATTGTCATGTCCTATTGGGAAATATCTGTGTGCTAGGATTGAAAAGGTCTTTGGTCATTATTTCTACCATATTGCCATATCGTAGTACTCAGAAAACTATGACTTTCTCTTGGAACAGTACCAAAGAAAATTATTTAAATTTTTTTCCTTAACATAAAACAGGGGTAGGATATGTGAAATAGCCTCCAGGGGGGGGGGGGGGGGGGGGGGGGGGTAGCTAACCCTATTTCGGTACTCTGTGACTAATACAGAGGAGGTAGCTAGCCTTATTTCTGTACTATGTAACTTCCAGAGGGGTAGCTAGCTTTATCTCTGTACTCTTTGATTTTTACAGAGCGGGTAGCTAGCTTTATTTCTGTACTCTGTGACTATTACAGAGGGGATCACTAGCCTTATTTCTGTACTCTGTGACTATTAGAGAGGGGGTCACTAGCTTTATTTCTGTACTCTGTGACTATTACAGAGGGGGTAGCTAGCTTTATTTCTGTACTCTGTGACTATTACAGAGGGGGTCGCTAGCTTTATTTCTGTACTCTGTGACTATAACAGAGGGGGTAGTTAGCTTTATTTCTGTACTCTGTGACTATTACAGAGGGGGTGGCTAGCCTTATTCCTGTACTCTGTGACTATTACAGAGGGGGTAGCTAGCTTTATTCCTGTACTCTGTGACTATTACAGAGGGGGTCGCTAGCTTTATTTCTGTACTCTGTGACTATTACAGAGGGGGTAGCTAGCTTTATTTCTGTACTCTGTGACTATTACAGAGGGGGTCGCTAGCTTTATTTCTGTACTCTGTGACTATTACAGTGGGGGTAGGTAGCCTTATTTCTGTACTCTGTGACTATTACATTGGGGGTAGGTAGCCTTATTTCTGTACTCTGTGACTATTACAGAGGGGGTAGCTAGCTCTATTTCTGTACTCTGTAACTATTACAGAGGGGGTCGCTAGCTTTATTTCTCTACTCTGTGACTATTACAGAGGGGGTCGCTAGCTTTATTTCTGTACTCTTACAGAGGGGGTGGCTAGCCTTATTCCTGTACTCTGTGACTATTACAGAGGGGGTCACTAGCTTTATTTCTGTACTCTGTGACTATTACAGAGGGGGTCGCTAGCTTTATTTCTGTACTCTGTGACTATTACAGAGGGGATCACTAGCTTTATTCCTGTACTCTTTGACTATTACAGAGGGGGTCACTAGCTTTATTTCTGTACTCTGTGACTATTACAGAGGGGGTAGCTAGCTTTATTTCTGTACTCTGTGACTATTACAGAGGGGGTCACTAGCTTTATTTCTGTACTCTGTGACTATTACAGAGGGGGTAGCTAGCTTTATTTCTGTACTCTGTAACTATTACAGAGGGGGTCGCTAGCTTTATTTCTCTACTCTGTGACTATTACAGAGGGGGTCGCTAGCTTTATTTCTGTACTCTTACAGAGGGGGTGGCTAGCCTTATTCCTGTACTCTGTGACTATTACAGAGGGGGTCACTAGCTTTATTCCTGTACTCTGTGACTATTACAGAGGGGGTCGCTAGCTTTATTTCTGTACTCTGTGACTATTACAGAGGGGGTAGCTAGCTTTATTTCTGTACTCTTACAGAGGGGGTAGCTAGCTTTATTTCTGTACTCTGTGACTATTACAGAGGGGGTCGCTAGCTTTATTTCTGTACTCTGTGACTATTACAGTGGGGGTAAGTAGCCTTATTTCTGTACTCTGTGACTATTACAGAGGGGGTCGCTAGCTTTATTTCTGTACTCTGTGACTATTACAGAGGGGGTAGCTAGCTTTATTTCTGTACTCTGTGACTATTACAGTGGGGGTAAGTAGCCTTATTTCTGTACTCTGTGACTATTACAGAGGGGGTAGCTAGCTTTATTTCTGTACTCTTACAGAGGGGGTGGCTAGCCTTATTTCTGTACTCTGTGACTATTACAGAGGGGGTCACTAGCTTTATTTCTGTACTCTGTAACTATTACAGAGGGGGTCGCTAGTTTTATTTCTGTACTCTGTGACTATTACAGAGGGGGTCACTAGCTTTATTCCTGTACTCTGTGACTATTACAGAGGGGGTAGCTAGCTTTATTTCTGAACTCTGCGACTATTACAGAGGGGGTAGCTAGCTTTATTTCTGTACTCTGTGACTATTACAGAGGGGGTCGCTAGCTTTATTCCTGTACTCTGTGACTATTACAGAGGGGATCACTACCTTTATTTCTGAACTCTGCGACTATTACAGAGGGGGTAGTTAGCTTTATTTCTGTACTCTGTGACTATTACAGTGGGGGTAGGTAGCCTTATTTCTGTACTCTGTGACTATTACAGAGGGGGTCGCTAGCTTTATTTCTGTACTCTGTGACTATTACAGAGGGGGTAGCTAGCTTTATTTCTGTACTCTTACAGAGGGGGTGGCTAGCCTTATTTCTGTACTCTGTGACTATTACAGAGGGGGTAGCTAGCTTTATTTCTGTACTCTTACAGAGGGGGTAGCTAGCTTTATTTCTGTACTCTGTGACTATTACAGAGGGGGTCGCTAGCTTTATTTCTGTACTCTGTGACTATTACAGTGGGGGTAGGTAGCCTTATTTCTGTACTCTGTGACTATTACAGAGGGGGTCACTAGCTTTATTTCTGTACTCTGTAACTATTACAGAGGGGGTCGCTAGTTTTATTTCTGTACTCTGTGACTATTACAGAGGGGGTCGCTAGCTTTATTTCTGTACTCTGTGACTATTACAGAGGGGGTAGCTAGCTTTATTTCTGTACACTTACAGAGGGGGTGGCTAGCCTTATTCCTGTACTCTGTGACTATTACAGAGGGGGTCACTAGCTTTATTCCTGTACTCTGTGACTATTACAGAGGGGGTAGCTAGCTTTATTTCTGAAGTCTGCGACTATTACAGAGGGGGTAGCTAGCTTTATTTCTGTACTCTGTGACTATTACAGAGGGGGTCACTAGCTTTATTTCTGTACTCTGTGACTATTACAGAGGGGGTCGCTAGCTTTATTTCTGTACTCTGTGACTATTACAGAGGGGGTAGCTAGCTTTATTTCTGTACTCTGTGACTATTACAGAGGGGATCACTAGCTTTATTTCTGAACTCTGCGACTATTACAGAGGGGGTAGTTAGCTTTATTTCTGTACTCTGTGACTATTACAGTGGGGGTAGGTAGCCTTATTTCTGTACTCTGTGACTATTACAGAGGGGGTCGCTAGCTTTATTTCTGTACTCTGTGACTATTACAGAGGGGGTCGCTAGCTTTATTTCTGTATTCTGTGACTATTACAGAGGGGGTCGCTAGCTTTATTTCTGTACTCTGTGACTATTACAGAGGGGATCACTAGCTCTATTTCGGTACTCTGTGACTATTACAGAGGGGGTCACTAGCTTTATTTCTGTACTCTGTGACTATTACAGAGGGGGTCACTAGCTTTATTTCTGTACTCTGTGACTATTACAGAGGGGGTAGCTAGCTTTATTTCTGTACTCTGTGACTATTACAGAGGGGGTAGCTAGTTTTATTTCTGTACTCTTTGACTATTACAGAGGATGTAGCTAGTTTTATTTCTGTACTCTGTGACTATTACAGAGGGGGTAGCTAGCTTCCAGCATCCCAATAGCAGGCAAACAATCATTTTCAATCATGCGAGGCATCTCTCAATCAAAATTTTATTCCAAACTATTGTTTTTCTGTGTCAATACATTGCATACTGTCAATGACTACGTGTCGCTTAAGCTTCAAACTCCAGAATAGCATGTTACGACCATCAAGTCGAATCAAACGCGATAATTAACAAATTGAGTACTCAAACACACATTTAGCATATTTATTAAACTGTGCCTTTATGACAAAAGAGCGATCAAAGAATATTTTTTTGTTTTTATTTACGTTTTAAGCATAGAAAGTTTCTTTTTTTCAGCTAGTGATATATCTTTAACTAGAAGTAAGTCCTGGAAGTTCAAAAAACTTGAAGCCAATAGTCAATAGTCAGACAAGACTCCATGTCTCTCCTTACACTGTGTAATTCGACGGGGCTCCACAAGATTGTCTATGTAATTTTGATCCAGATCCATCCATACGTTCATGACAATAGCTATGCAGTCTGCAATTTTACCTGGCTGATTTTTCTCAAAACTGTTCTTCATGACCTACCACAAATTTTAAGTCCGGTGAAGCGACAGGTCATTCTATGACGGTCATGTGATTCCGTGTGAACCAGTCCCGGGTATGTGCTGCGATGCGTGGTCTAGCATTGTCCTGTTGCAAACCGTAAGGCAGATCCTGTGTCACAATATATAAAATCAACAGTCCTTCTTCCAAATTTCACAGTATTTTACGGCGGATACAGTTCCATTCACAGCGACAAGCGGCATTAATCCCAATTTCCTGATTCCATCCAACACTGCCACAGCAGGCGAGAAATTTGGGACCTTTATCTGACAATGTCCAAGCTTTGCCCACCTATTCCTCGTACATCTTTATTATTGGAAATGACTTTCGTCTGTAAAAATCACGTTGTCAAAATTTTTATGTGTGATGCAACAGACTTCTTGTTTCCGTTTTATGGCACCTTTTGGGGCACGGATATGAAATAATTGTTTCGCGTTAAAGTCAGACTCCTAGTCCATTTAAATACTAAGATTGATCCTCTACATACACATTCACTTGAGATTTGTTGTGCCGACCACAGAGGATGATGTTCAGCAATTTGTGTAGCTCGTCTGCTGTCATTCACGTCAACAATTTTCTTCCTACCAGATCCTGGACATCGTATCTCCGATTTCCCCTCACGATATCTCTTCAACTTCTCATACACGGCAGATCTCAGTATGTATGTTTTTTCACACAATTCTTTTACTTTCGTGACTCCACTTCGTATAAATTAAGGAGATATTTCCTTTTGTAAATTTCTGTTATTGCTCTTATCCGGAAATATGCCGTATGCTACATGGCTACATGAGTCATCACATGACACTACATGATAACAAGAGGAATATCTCTATAACCAAAACTGGCCTCAAGAAATGAACGTATGTGACATAAAATCTATTTATTTTGCTTTTTAAAGAAACACATTTTAAAAGCATACAATTTATTCCGGAATTTGATTGCACAAAACTATATATATATATATATATATATATATATATATATATATACTCTGCAAAAAAGGAAACGCATAATGGATTTTTTAAGATTTTAGTAGATGTATTTTGGATTATGATTTTACAATGAAAAATGTAGATATTCACTAGAATTGTTTCAATTGAAAATAATTACAGTCCAAACCTTAGATATTGGTGAAAAAAAAGTCAGATCATCACAGTTAAGAACACTTCCCGTCACGTTTAAGTTAGTACCGTGCATGACCACCTCGAGCTGCCAACACAGTTCTGCATCTCCTTGGCATAGAGTCAATCAATGTTCTTACGTTATTGCGTGGAATTGTTCGCCATTCCTGTTGTAACATTTGACGGAGCTGATCGAGGGTCTGAGGCGGAGGTTGGCGCAGGCGCACACGTTTATCCAGTTGGTCCCATAAGTGTTCAATCGGATTCAAATCCGTTGATTTGGAGGGCCATGGTAGCACATTAATGTTGTTCTGCTGAAGGTAGTCAATTGTTAAGCGGGCTGTGTGAGGCCTAGCATTGTCATGTTGGAATAACTCCCTCTGTCGGTCAATTACGCGCATAAGGTGAGGTTGGAGAATTTGGTCTCTGTACCTTTGAGCCGTTAAATTGCCCGGGATATGTACCAGTTCTGTTTTACGGTCATTAGAGATCGCCGCCCACATCATGACGCTACCTCCACCGAAGCTATCCACTTCTTGGACACACGAGGAAGAGAAACGTTCATTCCTGCGCCGGTATACACGGATTCTTCCATCACGTTTCTGTAGCAGAAAACGGGACTCATCGCTGAACCAGATTCTACGCCAGTTGCGGAATGTCCAGCCCCTCAATCTGTTGCACCATCGGACTTTTTCTCGTCTGTGTAACGGTGTCAAAACTGCTCCAAAATACGGTCTTCTGGGTCTAATGCCATATTGTCGAAGTCGGTTGCGGACTGTCTGCGAGCTGATTCTTCTCAATCCAGGTATTCCGACTGCAGTAGCTGTTGCAGCAACGGTTCGATTCCGTAGATGAAAGACCCGGATGTATCGATCTTGTCCAGGAGTCGTAATGCGAGGTCGCCCACTCCTCGGTCGGTCATTAGTAGAGCCAGTCTGCTGGAATCTGTTCCACAGCCGAGAAATTGTGCTCTGATTTACATTTTCAGTTCGTGCAATCTCACTTTGGGATACTCCGGCCTGGAGACGGCCAATTACGATATTTCGAGTAGCAGGGTCCAACCTTGGCATGACAGCATTTTAACGTTATGATGAATTCAAGCTTCAAACTTCGTCCTTTTATACGCTTTAATGTAGTGGTTGAATTAAGCACAAAGTTCTCGTGAAAAACCTAAGCCAAATTCCATGGCGATAGAGGTGATGTGCAATTTTAGAGAGTCGCCGAGCTAATTTGGCAGAGAGCCAAATCAAATGAACAGACCTTTAAAGTTTCATACTTACCTGTAAAAAATCAATTACTCAATTGACCATTTCAGTTTACCTGGTAAAATACATAATTTGCATTTTTTAAATTTCAAAAGGGCTATGCGTTTCTTTTTTTGCAGAGTATATATATATATATTGTTTAACATCCTGCTCGAGAATCTTTCACTCATATGGGGACGTCACCATTGCCTGTGGAGGACTGCAAAATGTAAATTTATGCTCGGTTCTTATGACCTTTGAGCAGAGTAGGATCTTTATCGTGTCACACCTACTGTCATACGATTTTTGCGGTATCATTCGAAGGACCGCCCCCATTTGGTCGCCTCGTAAGACAAGCAAGGGGTACTGAGGATCTATTTTAACAACCCGGATCCCCCACTGGGCTCTATCTATCTATCTATTTATTGCTTTCCGCCACACTCAACAATTTTTCAGTTATCTGGTGGCGTGAGAAGAGACCACCGACCTTCCGCAAGTAAACTGGCAAACTTGCTCACATAACGCCGCGGCCGAGATTCGAACACGCGCCTACAGATTTGAGAGGCTTTGTGATTTTGAGCCCAATGCTCTAACCACTCGGCCACGGAGGCCCCCCCTATATATATATATATATATATATATATATATATATATATATATATATATATATATAATGGTCTGTTCTGATATGGCTTTTCAAATTGTACATATGCATAATTCATGTTTTCATTTCTGTGGAATTGATATGAATGTATCTTTGAAAAATATTTCGAAAATTAATGTAACACGTACTTAACTGGGGTTAATGTTAGCCTTGAAGTTGTATAGATAAAGCTTATGAACATGAAAAGTAATAAAATCAGGAAGTGGCAATGACTGTGTTTGTTTCGCGTTCAATTAATTTCATTTATTACTTTATGTATATTTATTTAATCGTGACATGCAAAATGGATTCTAGTGTTTTGTGGATTTAAGACTATATTGAGGATTCACACAACTATATTCAAATGGTCTTGAAATGATAAGGGGTGGGGTTTGGTAGAAAACGCTCACTCAAGAGCCTCCGAAATGGAGAGAGGATGGAGCCTCTGGTGATAAGAGACTGTCAGAGGTGGAGCTTCTGTAGTGAATTTCAACATATCTTATGTTATATGTCATTTCCATTTCTCTATTTCCCTGGTTCTGTGTTGTCCCATAAATTTGAGAAAGCAGTATAGAGCTACTCCAATGTATCAAACCACGTGGTGATTCACAATTTGCCCCCTACATGTGACTAATGCAGTTGAAATCACTGAAGATCACTGCATTGAGAATTTATTCAGTAGATACAGGTGTTAAACGTGAAAAAGAGAAATGGCAAAATAACAAATTAATTACTCATAACTGTCATCAGAAGGATAATAAGAAAAAATGATGGCATTCAACAGAAACAGCATCTGGTGTCAGACAGCGAGTGACATATGAACTTCTGGTGTCAGATAGCGAGTGATATGTGAACTTCTGGTATCAGATAGCGAGTAACTTGTGAACTTCTGGTGTCAGATAGCGAGTGATATGTGAGTATCTGGTGTCAGATAGCGTGTGACATGTGAGTATCTGGTGTCAGACAGCGAGTGACATACGAACTTCTGGTGTCAGATAGTGAGTGACATATGAACTTCTGGTGTCAGATCACGTGTGACATGTAAGCATTTGAAGTCAGCTCAAGTGTGACATGTGTGCTAATGCACTTGAAGTCCTGACAAATTTATAATCATTTACAAGTATATCTAAAAAAAACAAAAACAAAAAAAAAAGCTTGCATTGCAATTTGTAAGAGCATTGAAAGAGGATTTTCTCCCTCTTACAAAGAAAGGTTTAGATGAGAGAATTTTTCTGAAATGTTAAATGTTATACACAATAATTTTCAATCTTTTTATCCCAGTATATGTAAATTTAAGAATTATGAAACGTTGGAAATGAATCATTTTCTTAATGACATGTTTTTGTTTTTTTCATTTCTTTTAGAAATTGTATAAGATGAAAATACATGTTATTAACGCTATACAATCCAATATAAGTTTACGATTTCAGCAACAATACTTGTCAGATTGTGATTGGGAGTCTGACAGGTATTGAAGGACATTTAGTCCTCTAGAATGTTTAAATTTCTTGCCACCACAACCTCCGGAGTACCCATAATTCAATCCCCCATATGATAAATCAAGTACTATAGTTACTCATTTATACAATAACCTGGCCATAAGTCAGTAAAAGTGAAGATAACTAACAGTATTCAATCTCGTAATTCCTATAACAAATACAAATCGACGAGATGGGCAAACACGGATCCCTGGACATACCAGAGGTGGGATCAAGTGTCTAGGAGGAGTAAGCATCCCCTGTCGACCGGTTACAACCGCTATGATCCCTACATCCTGATCAGGTAAACTGAGTTATCAAAATGGTTGGCTGACGTTACGTGATGTGAAAAAACGTAAACGTGAAATTAAAAACCACAAATCTAATAAAATGTTAAATTCTTACCTCTTTAAATGTAGTATTTTGTAGCGTGTCCCTTTGATTTTATAACTTGTGGAATTTGGCTCGGAATTAAAGCTTATAAGCTCTGAATATAGTGCGACGGCAGTGATTGCATATTTTTTTTCACTTCCTTTATGAGATCTTGCGATTATGAATGTCGTGTATGTGTCTTTGAAGGCATATTATAATGGCTCTCCATGCATTTTCTATAATATTGATATCTGGGGATTGTGATGAACAGATAAGACATTTTATTTCTTTTTCAGTTTTCCATCTTTTGTTTCATTAGATGAATGGACTGGCGCATTGTCATCCTGCAATAAATAGTCCTCATTCGGAAATGCCGAAGTAAAACTGGCCATAAATTTGTATCCAAAATGCTAATATACTTTTGGAATTTATCTTGTCATCGGCTTTTGTAAATGTTTCGACTCCTTCACGAGTGACACAGTCCCAGGTTATTACCGAGAGGCTCCCATTTCCACGGACGCCGAGACATGCTGGTCGCCACACTTCGTCTGGTCTTCGCTGTACTTAAACGCGTTTGTTTTGGTCAATTACCATCCGAGTATCACTAAATATCACTTTTTTCCAATGAATGTTTACTGCCCAATCGGTCGCGGTAGCTCACAGGTTAGAGCGTTCGCTTCGTAACAGGGAGGTCGTGAGTTTGAGCCCCGCTTGTGCCATGGCCGCGTCAAACCTAAGACGTAAAACTAGGTAGTGGTTGCTCCTTCGCCAAACGCTCGGCATTTAGAGGTGAGAATCACGGGTCTTTTGGATAGGACCTTTAAAACGGAGGTCCCGTGTCACGGTAGACGTTGGCATGTTAAAGAACCCTCACTGCTACGGCTCTGAGCGCTAAGCGTAGGTCTAAATTTGTGGTACTTCACCTACAGCTAGTGACATCTTAATATGAGTGGAAAAATTTTAGGGACGTAAAACAAACAAACAATCAATAAATTTGCTGTCCAATGTAATTTCCCTCCTCGCCAAGTTACACGGCGAGTACGATTCATAGATCGAATTGTCAGTATCTTTCTTGTTTTCCTTCGTATAAAGTTAGAAAATCTCAAACGCCTTCTTACTGTTCGTGAAGAAATAGATTGGGTAGTTTCGTGTAAACTTCATAGGTAATATCCGTCAAAATTTGTCTTCTGTTTAATCTTACGTCATGACGACAGTTTATCCAGATTCATTTATTTCAAACACGAGAGAAATATTGACTTTGCTATCATTGCTATTTCCTCCGCCATTTTGATGACCAAGTACTGTATCTTTTATATCAGTACTCATTCATTCATTCACGACAATGTATTTCACTAGGCTTATCTCCCTTTGATCTTCTTATTTCACTATTTTAATCGGTAAAATTAGCATAATTTCCCTATAAATTTAAACTAAACTTGATAATAGCTTAGTTTACCCATAAAAGATGTGGGCAGTAGGTAGCTATACTATAGGTATCAATTCAATGAAAGGTCACAACGGTAATTTTCCAATACACATTTACGAAGGATCGACGTTTCTGATGGATGTGCGCAAGTGAAAAAGTATCTAGTAGATAGAAGAAGATTTCGTTTTTACCATAAGAAGTTTTATTAAACATGATTTTAGGTTACCTCCCCTTCACACGCCCATTGCTCAAAGATCACCCCTACTCAGACTGACAGCTTTTTTATCGCTGTGTGTGTTCCGCCTGCAGCCTGCAGTCCGCTCTCAGGTCGCCATCATTGTTTACTTTCATCTTGCAACGTCATCTGATCTTGAATATTTCGAAATGGGAGATTTATTGAAACGAATAAATATGAAATTATCTTGATTACTTTTCTGTACCACCGAGTTAAATTATGTAATTTGCATAAGGTTTGTAACTTACATTGCTTGATTTAAAAACACATACTTTTATTCAATACGACACTTACACTTTTAATGTTCTATTTTTAGAGTCCACTATTATTCAGTCAGAGGTATCCCTAATTCATTGTAAAAATCAAATTACAAATCTGAATATATCCTTTTACCATTTTTGTTGACAAAGCAACTGTCTACGAAGTCAAAAAGTCTAGTCTTTAATTTATCGTGAGGTATGGTCGTGTAAAGTGATGTAAAATTATGTGCTTTTATGTTGTTAATTTGAGAAAAGTTTCGTGATTTCAAATTCACTAAAAGTTCTTCAGAAATTTTAAGAATCCACGTTTGATTTACACACTTCTGGCATATGTAGTGGCACAATAAGTTTGAATTTCTTCTTTGCAGCAGTTAATACTTTTATATAAGCAAAGATAGGGGCTTGGTAGAACATTTTCTGGATCCATCAATGTATCTTTGTAAGGGTTTTTGTGGAGTTTGGGAATCCAATATAGGTACGGTACCTCATATTCATCCGCTTCATTCACTGAGATATTAAATGTATTTAAAACTAAAGCATGATTTTGAAGAATTCCATCTTTTATCAGGGTAGTTGGAGTGTAAGTGGAATTAATGCCAAGTTCGTTTAGAATGCAGTTCTAATAATGAGTCTTCCAAACAAATACAAATTGCAAGCTTTGTCAGTTGGAACCAAAACATATTCCTCATGTAACCTTTCTAACTCCTTTATCACTTCTGGTTTATTAAACACAGGAGACAACGTAAGAGGTTTTACAAGTCAAATTTTTAAAATTATGTTTGGTGAGATTACTAATAAATGAATTACTGGTGATCAATATATCACAAGCTTTACAATTTTACAGAACATTTGGATAAGAAGCACATGCGATCTAAATAGAAATCATCAAAAATATTTCTTAATGATACCTGGCAATTTTTAATTTGATTTATAGATTTTCAAAACCCTATAATTCACACCCATAAAGAAGTGTTGGAACAACCATTTTATCAAACATATCAAGTAGACATCAGTTCTCTTGTTTTTTGTTGTTTTTTCTTAATTATGGCATATATAACTCTGGTTGCTCTTCGTTCAACATATTTTCTAAAGCAGTAAAAACATCCTGTTCCTCGTTCTTGAGAAAATAACTTCTAAGTATTTGAATTCTTTGACGATTTCAATATCATTGTACAAAACTTGTATATTTGAGGATTCTCTACCTTTGCCAATAATAATAGTTTTAGTCTTATCCACATCCACTTGCAGTATTCTTGAAAACAATTTAGTTGGTGTTGGAGGTCACCATTAGATTCAGATATCAGCACTGTATCATCTGCATACAACATTGTCATAATTCTTAAAAAGCGATAGAGATTTTGTTCAGTTTCATCAGACAAGTTGCTTAACCCATTCACATTTTCTTGTATCAAAAAATCTTCTAAATCGTTAAGCTGTAAAGCAAAGAGTGGTGGAGACAAATTTTCACCTTGTCGAACTCCATTTTGACAAGGAAAATATTCTGAATAAATATTATTGTGTAATATTCCAAATTTACAACCATTATACATGTAAATAATAACATTCAGACATTTTCTTGTTAACATATATTTCACTTTTTTTCCCCATAATCCCACCCAGCTCACTTTATCAATAAAGGCTCATTATAATTTCTTTTTCTTAACTAATGACAATTCAATCAAGGAGTACAGTACAAACAATTATCAATAGTGGTGTATTGTATCCTAAAACCAGTCTGATTTTCCTTGATAAAATTATTAGCCTACGCTGTCAATCTTCTACACAAAACAGATGTAAAAACTTTTCCAATAGTGTGATGGGGCGATAATTTTGTGGATCTGTGTAATTACCCTTTTTCTTTAAAAAATGGTTTTATGTTCCATACTAACCATGATTCTGGTACAGTTCTAGTATTAAATATTAGATTAAATGATTCTAAATACAATGATACCATAACATTAATAGATGACTTGATATATTCATTGTCAGTATTTCATCTTGTGTAATTCCAAGTGTAAAGTTATGAGTAGTCGCTCATTATTCTGGTTCCCGAATACTGGGGAACCAGATTTAATTAGCGAGTTACATGCCCTTTGTTCAAGTGAATATCCGTTTGGAGTACCACAGAAAAGCCTAATGACCTCTGTGGTGTAGAAAGTCATCACAGCAAATGCAATAGGTGCTTCCGCCTAATATTGGATATAAAATGCAGTGACTGTAAATATTTGCACGTAAATGTTTCACTGAATTGTGAAGACAATGCTTATCAAACATTATTTGTATATTTTCATATTTTAAACACATCAAACTGATAATTAACATAATTGAATATTGATTTCTGATAACTTCATTTACTATCCTAATGACCTGTTAAATCTAGGATCATCCTTGAAATCATTCATATAATTGAAGTTCGCATTACAAGACCGGGCATCCCTACCAGAAGACTTCCTGCAAAACATTTGAAATGAAAGTTATGCAATTTTCATCTTCTTCTCATGTGAAAAATTCAAACGAATTTCATATGAGAATCGTGTGAGCCACTTAGTGCAAGCTCTGTCGCGGCTGGGACTCGTATCCATGACCTATCCCTGACGAACGTTCCACTGACTCGGGTATTTGACAAAAGGTTTAATTTCATAGAGTATTCTACCCCGTAAGGATCCGGGTTATTAGAATAGATCCTCAGCACCCCTAGCTTGTCGTAAGAGGCGACTAAATGGGACGGTCCTTCGGATGAGACCGCTAAAACCGATGTCCCGTGTCACAGTAGGCACGTAAAAGATCCCTCCCTGCTCAAAGGTCATAAGCCCCGAGCATAGGCCTAGATTTTGCAGCCCTTCACCGGCAATGGTGACGTCTCCATATCAATGAAATATTCTCGAGCCTGAAGTTATACAATAGTATAATCAATCAATCAATCATAGAGTATTCTTACAAGTACGAGATGTAAACTTTTTTCATTTGAATACATGTATAATTCAAAAATGACATTATAAACTGTCTCATATCTGTCACATTATTGATTATATTCAAAATTTCCCCATCTTCATCCTCGAAAGATACGCGTACTGAGATGGTGCTGTCGCAATGGATGTAGGCTTTGAGAAAAAATGACAAAAAAAATACAATGAAGAAAATCAACGCAACACTTAGATTAGTTTGTTTGAAACATAAACCAATTCTTCTTGCAATCTACTGTCGGTATCTGCGAAACTAACGTAAACAAGCTGCTGTCTTTTAAAAAAAAACTACTATTCGTGGACCATAGGAATGTTTCTAACAGAAACTTAATATTCTTGCTTGAAATAAAAAAGTAATTCTAAAATAGATTTTTTTTTTCAAAATCTTGAAACATGCAGATACATACATTTCATTATGTCTTATTGCTAGACCTGCGTTGATATATACCAATAGGCCTAATGGATATGAAATCTTTGTAGATTTCACCTTTACCCTTCTTGTATTTCATACGGATTTGTATACGGATAAATATTTGTTTTGATAAAATAAGAAATTCATTTCAAAATTAAGGATTATCTCCCTCATGCATAGCTCTGATCCTTATCCGTATTTGGCTCCAGTATTTTGTATATTTCGGTTCTTTCAGTCCTTCCAAGTTTGTACTTATTTCGGATTTCCAACATTTTTTACTGCAATGAAGAGAATATTTGTTGAAATGCGCATCTGGTGCATCAAAATTGGTACCGTTTATGTTTTACATCTGAACCTTAAAATTCAACAGGAGACACAGTCTGGTCAAAATAATAGTTTTATACCTTAATGCAGTGTTATGAGTCTGGCAACAAAATACCTTAAAGACATAGGATACCTAGAAAGCAATAAGTTTCCCATGAAACCACCTTTATTGTAGTATTATTCACAAATCTTTATTTGAAAAATTCAGTGGGAAAACATTACCCAAAAAACGTTCAAGACCGTCACTTTTTGGTGCAGTTAGTGTACAGTGTATTAATTAGTGTATCGTTATTTGATCAAATGATAGAAAATTAAAGGTTAGGTGTTAGGTTGTCTTCCGGATTGTGGAAAATAAATAAAAAATATGAATCCCTTTAAAAACCGCCTTTGAAGTCGTTTTGATAACGACGTCGACACGTTTTGGTAAATAAATTCATATATCGTTTAAACAATACCCCTGCGGGTCGTATAAAATCAGTACAAGGGACGAAAGTCGCCATCTTGGAAAAAGTACTCCCACTCAGTTCAACACCCGTTTCTGCTCTCTAAACTAACAATTTAATGGATTATCGTGGCACGAGTCCTAAAAGATGACGTACTTGTCTCCGGCTGACACACGTTCTAGCAAAGGAAAACACATACAATATCTTTGATTTTGAGGGTCATCTCGTCAAATCGGTCTCAAACTTGCACTGATGATGCATTCACAAATGGACAACCACTAATGTTTCGGAGACTGAATCTGACCTACATTTCCTGAATGAGAGATCCTACTGATTTTTACTACCACTCGTGTTTCTAAAGATACATGCACACCTGACCTACATTGATCAGCTTAAAGACAGTTCGGGTCCAACACACGCATGATCATTTCAATTCGTGTTCATACTTTCCGGTATTTTAATTTCTTCAGTTTTTACATCTCCGCCATGCAGTACTCACAGTACTTTGAATGTTTTATATCCAAACGAGCGGGACATTGCATAAATTGTATTAGCTTTAACTGATATGTTATAGAATTTGGTTTTATGATACCTGTAAAATAATGTATTTCTTTTAAAGGCTCTGGGGAAAATGCTATATATAATCATGAAGTGCTATTGTATTTTGGCAACCCCTCCCCCAAGAACTGCACATTTTAGGATGGTATCGATGTGACTAGTATCAGAGTTATTCTTCTTAGTCTGTAACGTTTCGTCCTGACTATGTCTTAGTATCACCTGCGAACTGGGCCGTAAACTCCTCCAGTTTCAACTTTTTGGCAAATACATGTTTTTAAATTCATTGTCATTAAAAAAAACCACGCAAAACAAAATGAAAATAAAATTAAACTATGAGTGTTGGTGGTTGATGTAAGATCAGATGCATCTGGTCAATGGAAGTTTGATGTTGCCGAGTTTGAATCAGATGATGTGACTTGATATTAACCTAACTTTGAGATTGTATGATATTATTGTGTTACAACCATAGGTTCAAAATCATTGTTCAGGTCTTTTAAATACATGTTGGTAGACTTCCTTTTCAAAGGGGGCCTCCGTGGCCGAGTGGTTAGAGCATCGCGCTCAAAATCACAAGGCCTCTCACCTCTAGTCGGCGCGGGTTCGAATCTCGCTCGCGCCGATATATGTGAGAAAGTTTGCCAGTTTACTTTCGGAAGGTCGGTGGTCTCTTCCCGAGTACATTGTATCTGGGTTCTCTCCTCCACCAATAAAAACTGGACGCCACCAGATAACTGAAAAATTGTTGAGTGTGGCGGAAAACAACAATCAATCAATCAATCAACAATCCCCTTTCTATGTCGGATGTTTTTAAACCCATTTTCTATGCCGGACGTTTTGAACCCTTTTTCTATGTCGGACATTTTCAACCCTTTTCTATGCCGAGCGTTTTGAACCCTCTTTCTATAATGGATGTTTTAAATCCCTTTTCTATGCGAACATTTTCAACCCTTTTTCTATGCCGGATATTTTGAACATTGTTTTGTGCTGGATATTTTTAACTCCTTTTCTGTGCTGGATATTTTTAACCCTTTTCTGTGCTGGATAATTTTAACCCTTTTCTGTGCCGGATATTTTGAACCCTGTTCTATGCTGGATATTTTTAACCCCTTTTCTGTGCTGGATATTTTTAACCCTTTTCTGTGCTGGATATTTTTAACCCTGTTCTATGCTGGATATTTTTAACCCTTTTCTGTGCTGTATATTTTAACCCTTTTCTGTGCTGGATATTTTTAGCCCTTTTCTGTGCTGGATATTTTAACCCCTTTCTGTGCTGGATAATTTTAACCCTTTTCTATGCTGGATATTTTTAACCCTTTTCTGTGCTGGATATTTTGAATTCCTTTTCTGTGCTGGATATTTTTAACCCCTTTTCTGTGTTGGAGGTTGCAAAGGAAGTCTTTCCTTTTCAGAATGACGGAACAGTCTTACACATTATATTAAAACACAACGAAAGGTTGAATTTTCATTGAATATGGACCAAGAGCACTATGATAGGACAAATGTCTTTAAGAGATAAATTAAAGGACACTTAAATTACATATCCCTTGAATACATTTTTGAATTGATAGTTATCTTTAAAAAAATACACCTCCTGAGAAAGCATTGTAAATACATACATGTACTTAGAACACTGACGTTTTGCAGTGCCCAAGAATCAAGAAGTTTGCACAAAAACTAGTTCATCGTTTGGGGCGGCCTCCAGACCTTCATATGATTTATTGTCTTTCCCAGATTACGGGTCAATTTACCGCCATGATGAGTATATATATATACGTATTTATCTATTCATCTTCCTCACTTTTCAAGGACTGAGTCGACGACAACTTAACATGTATATTAAATCACATCTTTTTCTGAATTGCACGGCAGTTAATATTACATTCTTTTTTATTTAGAGAATTGGACAGGCCTAGCCATCGTCGCTAGTCACGCTTAATGAGTCAGGGAGTACTTTCGATACCTCAAACCGCTATGACGTAGTGTGACTGGTAACAATAGGCGTGGTTTACGACAATGAGGCCTAGCCTACATCCGTGGATGTTCTTGTTTTCATGGATGATACAGGATAACTTTGAAGGTCGAGAATGTTTGAAATATACCTTTCTATTTCCCTGACGAGAATACAGTCTACTGTGTACAGAATAAAACATTGTGATCAGTTTTTCTTTTTCAGACGGAGAGAGGTATGCCGATTTATATTTGCATATCCGAATGGATAAACTACATATTTTTGGAATTAGATTTCTTCAGGGATGTACTAAATTATTCAAAAGTAACACATTTGAAATATATATCGTGACGTCATGCACAACACAGTCTAGTGTGCATCTTTACATTAAGACCTGTATTTATGATCACATGACAACTCATTACTGACCAGGTTCAGTTTACTATGAAGTAGATACGGCCGGTAATACTTTCTGTTAATATGATGTAAATACCGGTACCACCTTCTGTTAATGTGACGTAAATACCGGTATTAATTTGTTAATATGACGATAAATACCGGTATTACGCGTTTCCGTGTACGTTGTAGGATAACACCTCGACCTTACAGCTACGAATTAGGTCACCGTGACGTTATGGCAGTTTCCGAAATGGAAAAAATAATCTTTTATTTTGTAAAATATTTCAAGTATTTAGTTTAATGTTGATGGATTATACAATTTGCTTTGAACACAGTCCAAGAAAGAAAACTGCACATATGTGGAGTAGAGTCAACTTTTTTTGTGCATCGACTATATTTTCATGTGTATCAATCTCGAAATAAAGAAGATTGATTTATATTCAATGACAAATGTTTATCACAAAGAACAAATATTAATCGTTACGATTATAAAATTGAATATAAGTTATCGACTTCGTTGTATTGGCAAAACACAAAGTGCAAGCAAGATATGTATCTATTTTCTCATAATCAGTTATTAAATTTGAAGGTATATCGCAGAATAATGACCTCGACATTCCTTTGATCTTCGCAATATCCTCGGTAGAATTTCTGTCAATGTGAAATAAACCTCGGTATTACTTTCAATTATTGTGAGGTACATATTGGGATTACATTTGTTTTAATGTGACGTACATACCGGCATTACTTTCTGATAATGTGACAAATACCGGTATTACTTTCTGTTAATATGATGTAAATACCGGTTTTAATTTCTGTTAATATGACATATATACCTGTAATACTTTGTTAATATGATGTTAATACCGGTTTTAATTTCTGTTAATATGACATATATACCTGTAATACTTTGTTAATATGATGTACATACCGGTTTTACTTTCCGTTAATATGACATAAATATCGGTAATACTTTCTGTTAATATGGTGTAGATACCAGTATTGCTTTCTCTTAATATGACAAATACCGGTAATACTTTCTGTTAATATGACATATATACCGGTAATACTTTCTGTTAATATGACATAAATACCAGTATTACTTTCTATTAACATGACATAAATACCAGTATTACTTTCTATTAATATAACTAAATAACGGTATTACTTTTCAAAAAATACTGAATAAATAGAATAGTCTAGCAAATCTTTTTATATACATTTAATGTCATAAATTTAATATTAATTTACATTTGAATAACTACAAACAATTACAAGACAGTAAATTTGGAAAAATGTAAAAAATAAATTATTCTTTCATACAACGTGTTAATGTGAATGGTTTTTTTGTTTTTGTAGAATATCCTGATACACATTCTCTCACCATCATGGCACTTTCAACAAGCTTGCAAGGCAAATGTGAAGCAAATATCTAACAGCATGCATTTTATGCAAACTTAAAACATCTCGGTATTTGAATGGAAATCTACAGATGGCTTATATAAATCAAATATTGTTTATGTCTTTGTATAAGGAAAGCTACATCAGATACTATCTTGACTACCATAATATGAAACCAAGTCGCCCTGTGTGTTAAACAGCAACACAGTGGAGATTGCAAAGGTTGCTATGCCAGCATAGCTCTAACAGATTAACAAGTACTTGCTCACAATCCAAATGCAAGGTATAATCTTGTCTTTGTATCTATCTACATATATATATATATTGTTATACATGGAAGTTATAATACCTGATGTTTGATATAAATTGTAATGCTTTTTTTTTTTTTTAAAGAATCAGACTAAACATTACTTGTAATTAATGCAGTTAATGAATACACATTTTGGTAATGCTTTAGCATATCACAAATAATTTTACAACTTTTAAAGACAAGAATGATGAAAAAAAAAAATCAAACTTTCATTTTGAATAAAAAAAAATATCTATTCAGAAATGAGGAGAACAAAACTGTCTTCTTCAGCTACATTGGCACATTCTGATAAAGACCTCACATGTGAAAACAAGGTTTACTGGCTATATACATGTTTATAGTGATATCACGTGAATACATTTCTATATGCACAACCCGAGTAAATAAAATGTTTTGCATGATGTCCAATACAAAATGAAATAATATGGAAGACCACCCATCACATCTGCAGCACTGGGATTCTTGTTCCATTGAATGATAATTCCAAAAGAAAAAAATCACAGACATAAAGCGAAATTTTATCCACAAAATTTCTTGATTCACCACAGTACTCAAAAACATGTAAGAGTTATCTTCCCTTGAAGGAGTTTAGCATGACATCACAAGTGTGTGCCAGAGATAATGTTACTGGCTTTCTTAATGGCTCGCTCCATAGACATTCGATGACCAACCTGAGTCACACCTAACTGAATATAATCATTGCGTTGTAGTCCACCAAGTTTTTTCCCATCAATACAATGTTGCTGAAAGCTTTTCTTGTACTGAGCCATTTGAATGCTGTCAAGCCAATCAAGTACATCCAAACATTGCCAGCCAGAGAGCGGCTTTGACAAAAATGGCTTATTTAAAGTTTTATTATTTGATTTCAGTGCTGGTTTGCTCTCTCCAAAGTCCGGGGGAGGAGGTATAACACTCGGGTCCTCACTGGTGTCATCAAACCCGGGAGGGGGAGGGGCTATTAAATCTTCATAGGAATGTTTGGTTTTATTGTCTATGTGGTCATCCGATAAAGTAGACAGTGTAGACACAGAAGAAGAATCACTATGATGGAAAGCAGAGTTATAAGTTGGTGATTCTAAATTGTCTGTAAGATTGAACCCTGAGGGAGGTGGAATGATCTCCAGCTGCACAGCATCCCCAAACTCCGGTGGAGGGGGGAGTGCAGGAGATTTATCCGTAATAGAACTGTCCAATGTTACACCATGCACAGGAATTTTAGAATCAGAGTCAGACTTTCCATTCACAACAGGTTTTCCTTTTTCAAAATTTGCTATGCGATCCCTAATGTTTTTAGTTTTCAATAACACTTCTGAATCTTTTGAAGTTTTCATTGGTGTGATTCCACTCTTGTCCAAGGACTTTACAGATTGAACCTGAACAGGGCCCTTGCCTGAGTTGCTAGGTTTGCCTTGAACACTTGTGCTTTTGTTTTCCTCTTTGTGCAGTGGAAGTGTCATTCCATTCATTTTGGGAGCCGATGACTGTTTGGGGTCTGAGTTGTCTGTTTTTGCTCCAGCTTTGGAGGCTGTTCTTCTTGGAGAATTCAACTTGCTAGGATTTCTTGTAACATCTCGTGGAGACTTAAGGGAAGAACTACTAGACTTCTTCTGTAGCCAGTCCTGTCTAGCTTTCTCTGCTTTGGCCAGAAGATCTTCATTTTCATCTTTTTCTACACCCTTCCTTTCTCCCGAGCTTGAAAGAGCCACAGGGCTTGTTGCTTTAGCTTTATCAGGACCGGTTTCTGGTGCACCACTTTGGACAAGACTGGGACTAGGTGCCTTTTTTAGTTTTGGACTGGGAGGTTTTGTGGAGGATGTGTAGATTGGTTTTGGTGCATTCTGTGTTTTCTCTGTAGCTTTAGTAGCTGCTGTTTTTGTAGCTGTTGGCAAAGTTTTGGCTCCTGGTGTTGGTGGACTGATTTTCCTTTGTGGAACCGGACTAGGTGGTTTGGTCTTTTTACTGGGAACCGGACTAGGTGGTTTGGTCTTTTTACTGGGAACCGGACTTGGTGGTTTGGTCTTTTTACTAGGAGCAGGACTTGGTGGTTTTGGTGCTGAAGGTGAGATTGATGTTGGTGTTGTTGGTTTAACAATGGTGGGAGTAATTTCCTTAGCACTTGTTTCAGTCTTGGTTCCTACTTTGTTTGTCTTTTCTGTTTCCTTCTTTTGAATAGATTCACTAGAGAAGTAGTATTTTGCAGACTGCAGTTTCTTGGTTTTCTGTAATCTGTTTTCTATTTCTTCAGCCACAGTATGTTCAGAGTCTTTTTCCTCCAGTACAGCTCTTCTCTTGGCAACTGCTGCCAATATTGCACTGTGTGTGTTGTCCAGCATTCTATTTCTGAGGTCATTTCCATCTTTTACTGGTGCTTCTTTATTTGGTCCTTTGGAAATTTTTATGCCCTCGGTCTCAATTCTTGTTTTCCTCTGAGCAACAGCATCCATGATGGCCTTTGAAGGAATACCTTGTACAGGGTGTTTTGGCTTTTTCTCAAACACTGGAGGAGGAGTTTTGGGCTTTTCCACTGGAGCCATTACACCTGGTGTGGGTGGTGCTGGTGGCGCAGGTGGAGGAGGTGGTGGAGCTGGTGGGGCAGGTGGAATGTTGAGTGGCTCTGGCTCTGATATTTTCACTGCCAAAGATGACGACACAATTTCCTCTGATTTCACTGAAGTTTCAACATTTTTTGTAATGGACTGCTCTGTATCTTTTTTCTCTGTTGAAAGACTTGGTTTGATATCAATGTCTTGTTTTGTTGGTTTTGGTAGAGGTGAGGGCGGTTTCTGACTTGGAGGTTTCGGTGCTGGTTCAGACGGTGGCGGGGGTATCAACATTCCCCCCTCCTCTGATGGTATATCTGATTTTACAGTATATTTTTTGGAATTGTCCACCCCACCACCTACACTTATAACTGTCACTTTACTGTTCACTTTAGCATCATTTTCATCACTATCATAATCTGGTTCTGGTTCAGACATTTTTCTGTCTTTGTTCTTTGCATGTATATCAGCTGTTACCAGCAGCTGGGCATTGGGATGTTTTTGTAGGAACAAATGAGCTTGGTCTTGAACTTTGTCCTCTGCAAACGTAACTCCCAATTTCTCCTCACTGCGCTTACTCTCCCCTGAATCAGTAGACTGAACAGAAACTTGACTGGAATTCCTATTGTGAGAACGCAGTTTGACCTGCTGCAGCGAAAGAGTTGAAATTTTTGGTTCGGTGCTCAACTGTGCAGAAATTCCAGGTCGGAAACTAGATTCGTATTCTGAAGCAGGCTTCTCAACAGAATGTACACTGTCTGTTATACTGGTAAGAGAAGATTTTCTTCTATCTGTGGATATTGAAATGATTTCTGACTGAGGTCTTGTTGGAGGAGCAGGTGCTGGTCTTTTAGGACTGGAAGTTGATGTCCCACCAGGAGGAGGGGGAGGGGGTGCCTTTGGTCTCTCCCCAGGGGTTGCGTATATATGACTGATAGCAGCACCACTACTTGACCGCCTGTGGCCCATGTCATTCTGTTCAGTGGAGGGCACAGTTGGTGTTGCATAAACAGCTTCTGTTTTCTTATCCACCAAACTTGGAGTGCTGCTTGATCTCTCCAGGTTAACTCCTTTCTTGTGATGGTACTTTTGGATGCGTATTTCAGAAGGACTCATGTAGTCCTTACCCTTGCCTTTAGTGGTTGCAGCCCTGGAGTCTGGATTTTCAATCTTGTCCAACTCAACACATGACACCCGTTTTGCAGAATGTTTGCTCCTGATAGAAGCCGTCTTCTGATCCGAAGACACTACTGACTGCACAGTCTGTTTCTCATACTCTGCCAAAGCCAAGTCTAGCTGGTCTGCAAAAGAAGAAGAAAACTATGTAAAATCAATATTTCTACATGAAGCTATCAGATCTATTTCATATCAGCAATACCTTTAATTATTCATAAATTTACTTTAATAACCAAAATTCCAATCAAAGCAGAGGGAGGCCACACAATTCAAAAAAAAAATAAAGCATACAGGTATATAAGCTAAGAGATGTTAGACAATTCAATGTTAGAAATATAATGTATATAATTCTGTATCACATATTGATATCAATTAATATCATTTTGATTTTAAAAAAGAAACAACAGATAAGAAGATTTTGCAGTAAAACAGAGACACAAAAACTGGAGCTGAAGAAGCATGTGCAGTTGAAATATCCAAGAAAATTGTTCCCACTATTTCAAGTCCATGTGTTTGGACACTTTTATAAGATAAATTATGGACACCTTTATAACATAAATTATGGACACCTTTATAAAATTAATTACGGACACTTTTATAAAATAAATTATGGACACCTTTATAAAATAAATTATGGACGCCTTTATAGAATTAATTACGGACACTTTTATAAAATAAATTATAGACACCTCTATAAAATTAATTACGGACACTTTTATAAAATAAATTATAGACACCTCTATAAAATTAATTACGGACACTTTTATAAAATAAATTATAGACACCTCTATAAAATTAATTACGGACACTTTTATAAAATAAATTATGGCCACCTCTATAATAATAAATATAGTACTATAATGTGACTTTCTACACACTTCATTTATCTACAAATGTAATTTTAGTACTCTATAAAACAATCTCAATCTTACAATTAAATTATCTGGTTGATACTTTTATTTCTGTAGATTTACGAAACTGTTTGTGAATCACAAAACTTGAGACTCTGGTTTACAGGTACACAATCATGTGAGGTAAAATTATCATATGATATAAAATATACACTGACCTACAAAGAACAAGGAAGTTTACGTACTCTCCATTATATGTATGAAATATTTCACTGATAACAGTTACATATTTGTTAAGGTTTTATATGGTACTCCTAAAGTGTGCAGATTTAAGCAAAGAAATGTTAAAACACCAAGAAGATAATCTAATGATACAATGTCAAAGCTTGGGAGTTACCCTCAGTAGAAGAATTTAATTCCTGCACAGTCCTCTCTGTCAAACATACATCATCACATTAGTCAAACAGAAGGAAAAAAAAAATGTTTCAACAACAAGAGATCATATCTCTTAATTAACAGATTAACACTCTCAGAGACAGAGAAGTTCTCATACACCAAATGAATAATGTAAGTGAGTAGAACCATAAACAGAAAGAAAAACTATTAAACAAATGCAAAACTCAGTAAAGACTTGGCTATTTCCATTAACTTGCAGTCTGTATTTTAATTCATGCATTCTACATATCAGTTTTGCCTAACATGTGAACCTACCTAGTTCAGCCATACCCTCAGCATACTGTTTTCCCTGTGCTTTGCCGACAGACAGAGAAGTCTGGGGGTCTCTCTGAGGAGGTTGTGGGGCTGAAAAATGAATTCTAGCCTATAGACACTATCTTTACTACACCTTCAAACTGTATATCCTGCTTTACATTTTATAAATATATTGAGCTGTATAGTAGCATTATTTTTAAGAAAGGTTCCACAGAAAATTTTTAACGATACATGTATCTAAAATAGGTTGTGTAGTGGTTTTTACCATTCTACAGGACAGGTTTAATGGAGGTTTTTACCATTCTACAGGACAGGTTTAATGGTGGTTTTTACCATTCTTAGGTTTTAAGCAGGTCTTTTACCTACCCATCTTTAGGACAAATTTCAAAGGTAGTCTTACACTGATAGTTAGACTATAACCTGTGCTAATATGACAACATAATAGGCATAAACTGGAGGTAAGCTGCTTGTCTTTTTGTGCCTACCTTGCCGTTTGGGCCCACCCCTGTTGGGGAGTGTCATGGTCCCATTGTGGTGTTGAAGCCAGTGATCAGGCTTCTCCAGGGGTTTAACTGTCACCACCTTCAGGGCTAGTGTGTCCCCTGATTGACGAATCAGCTGCACCACCCGATCATGTGACGCACGCACCACATTCTCTCCATTTATCTACAAACATCATATATACATTGTAACTCTTCAGAAATGCAGTGCTTTACATGTATAATTCTATCACAAAATTAATAATTTATCACAAAATTAATGATTTATTCATTAAGCATTGTATTTCAGGTTTAAAGATTCTGTGCAACTCAGGTCTCATAATTCATCAGAGCTAGAGAACAGAAGTTGAGGAAAAAGCTGAAAAAGCTTTTTTCTCTCTGTCCTCCAACATCACAAAACCTTCAGAATTTTTGCTGTTCCGGACTTTTTCCTGAAAAATTATTGATCTTCATCAGGTATACACCATCTCCATTGTAGTTCATCAAAATTATCGATTACACCTCGAATTAATCACGGAAATGTCAAGTCTTGAACACAAAAGAAGCTCGCAGCTTCGCATGTGACTTTAGAACCCTTCTAATCCATCAGTTTAAATCAGATGGGACAGGCCTGACTATTGATTTTAAACTTTGAATAGGCATCAAGAATGACTTCAACAGAAATTCCTCGATATCTAGATGGGGAGGGGGTAGGGTAAGAGGTGGATCTGATTTTGGTAAAAACAGCTATTCAGACAATGTTACTATCTTTTTATTTTCATAGCAAGTATGTTGGGGGGGGGGGGGGGGGGGGGGGGGGTTATGAGTGTGTTCAGAATACGATTAGTACAAATATAACACACTCCTCAAAATGCCTTCAATGACACAACTGATATGCTAAACACAGAAAAATAAAAAGAGAAAAAAACTTTATCCACTAACCATCACATGCCAGAACAAGAAATATAAATCAGTGGAGCTTCCTGTATTGCTTGGGAACTGATTCATCTACCAGTCGTCAAATAGGCTTTTATTGTGCAGTGTTGACATACTGTTCCATAACATGTACATAACTAGACTATTTTTGTGCCATATAATTATGGGCAGTAGAGTTTTTCATCAAATGTAGGTTACAATAGTCCCTGTACATAAAGTACCGGCCGTCAGATGCAGGGCTTTTATCACCAAATCATATTTTATTAACAAAGAATGACATTTTTAAAAAATTGTCCATTCTCAGAGCTCCACTGGTTTTATTTCCTTTCTACCTTTTTTTCTATCACATTAAGAAGAAAAAGTGGGCAGTTTTTGTTTTCATTAATTGAATGAAATACATACATTGACATGTGTATTTTTAAATGATGCATTGTAAAAAAAATTTTCTCCATTCAATCATTGAAAGACTTGACTGCAATAGACATATACAATCTTCTCCTTTCCTTTTTATTGTGTAAACAATCCTCAAACTCTATTCAGCCTTTTCTCTTTGTACAGTGTCAAATTTGATTCTATCAATGAATGAATTTTTTTCATTGACAGATTATCTGATATCCTGATTTTTGAATACCTGATGTTTTTATTTGACAGTGTTAAAATGAAAAATTCCAATGTGATCTAGAAATTGGTTTTTTTTGTACAACTCCAACAGACCATGGTGATCCTTAATTATATTACACTGAGAATTTCCAGAGCATGTTAAAACACGGGGCACCAATTGAAATTGACAAAACAACGAGATTATGTGTATGCAAGAAAAGGTTTTCAGGTATATCTGGCAGTGAATCACGATCATGAAATAATTCAGTCTTATCTCAAAACATATCTTCCCTGTGTGAAGTTAGTACTATATGTTTGTTACGTTCACAAAATGTTCCCTTTCTCCTTGTCATTGATGTGTACAATACAAGTGAAAAGATAAAATTAATTTGTTACATTTTTTACATTAGAGCTTAAGTTTAGATAAAAGACATTGACAAGTCAATAAAAAATACTGATAACTCAAAGTTTATTTCAATTCAAACAATGTTTTAGTGTTAGATATTCAGTTCCGAAAGAATAAGTGGTAGATCTTTTATTATACATTTAGTGCAATTATCAATCCTATTATCGACACTGGCAATCAAATGAAATTTAGTTTAATCGACAGCAATACTCTATAACATTTTTAAAGGAAAGTCTCCCTACACAACCTTAAATTCCTGTCTGGCAGAAGAAATGAAAGGTGTGAAATTTTTGTGGAATAAGGTGAACCTGTCCAGTGTTAGATGGGACAATTGTCCCAGCTGTTGTAAAAAGTCAACGTAAACACCATCAATAGTTTACCAAGGATCAATTAGAACACCTTCAGATCAGCCGACGCCCCTAAAACTAACAATGGCCTGATGAGTCTGAGCAATAAACAAAACAAAGGTATAGAAATGACTCAGAAGTACACACAGAGAACAGTAACAGAAGGCTTGACGGATAGCGTGTATACTATAATTATCCCGTATACTACATTGTAACGTAAAATACATGTACCTACATTATAATTTACACAAGTGTACTCCAGGAAACAGGAAAAATTCCCGATTTTAACTTGTCAGGCCAAAAAAAACAAAACAAATGTTGGATGTTTGAAGATATGAAAAAATATAAATAAGAGAAAATTGTACACACAAAAATACTTAAGTACATCTAACTCATTCATATGTACCTTCATAAATTTTTAAATCATAAAATTCTACCCAGTTCTATAGAAACCAAAGTCAACACAGAAGCTGTCAATTTTGTTGCCAGTCTGACCTGATGTTTGTCTTCTAGGTAATTAATGTCACAAGTACAATACCTCTAGTATAAAATCGCCCGTCTTCAGTCCAACCCTGTCCGCCCTGCTCCCTGGATCCACGCTGTCAAGATACTGTAGCGCTGGAAATTCCGCAGTTGGCCGAAAGTCCAGTTCTCCAGTTGCTTGGGTCTGGGCTGTGAAATAAATTCAAAACAAAAATGATGTAAATCCTGACGCAAAATATTGACATTCCAAGATGAAATATGATCAATCTTAATATTTACTATACACCAACTTTAGAAAAGCCAATGCCATTCTAACTTTGACTTGAGGGAAGGGACCACTACAGTTTAGTACCTTCCACAGCTTTTGAGATGCGACAGTGTTGACATAGTTGGCTCTTTCTTTTGGACCCCCTCCCCAGTTTGGGCTTTGGTCCCACGGAAAAGTTCTCCTTTCGGGGGTGCCCACTACTAGCAGACTTTACAATGTTTCCCATTCAAGCTGTCAAACAGCCTTTTCACAATCAATGACATCTTCCATTAAACTCACAGTACCATTCATGTTAACATGGAACACGTTTAATTTAAATCCAGGTGTACTATTTCTTGTGCACCAATTATATCCATGATAGTTCTATATATGGATCAAAACATCAGACATAGAGAGTCCAATATTATCCGTTATTGCGATGAACATAATTCCTGGAATCAGTTTTCACTGATCAGATTTATATTTTATCCTCAATTTCAGCCAAACCTTTGGTTACTGTTACCTTAAACCATTTTAGTCTCAACTTAAATAGACTTTCCACGAGACCAGATGGAGCTCATGTAGAAACACATCCTGTCTTTTAATTTAAAAAGCTGAAAAGTTTTAAAAGAAAATTACTGATTGTGAAAAATATTTTGGGAAGATTAATATTTTGGCCTGACCATGCTGCCATCTTGGGTTTAAATTGACTCTTTTGTGTGCCTCCAATTCATGTTGATATGAAGAGAAATATTTCTGTGTGCTGTTTAGTTGTATATCAGTATTTTACACCCTACAATGACATACATATCCCATTACAGAATAAAGCCTTGAAGAGTTTGACCTTAGCATAAAACTGTTAAAAGTGAGCTGTACATTTTTCAAAGTGAATATTTTGATAATGACAATATCAAAAGGAATTATTTTCAAAGCCATTCAATCAGAATTTTAAGTTTCAGGTCACACGTGCCATTCTTTTTTATTTTTTTGAGGGCCGTAGTTCAAACGCCAATTTATATGGGTAGATCAAGAACAAAGAGATTAAACCCTCTACAAAAATTGAAAATCAAATGTGTAATGATTAGGAAATAATCATGAAAGAATTTATGTACATGTGCAACAAATAAACATGTGCGTTAAGCTTCGAGAAGTCAGAGGAAAAGGAAAACTTTGGCCAATTCTTGCCACGCACAAGTAAATTTTTACATCACTGTTTCTCACATGAAAAGAATCCGAACTTCAGAAATGTCTTCAGAATTCCAAAGATGTCCAAGTACCAAATCAAACGAGCTTGTTTTTTAAGGTGGTTTTTGGAGTAACTTGAACAAACATGAGATATGAATGCTGCATTGAATGGTGTTTTAAGCAAACAGAGGACAGTTTTGGAAAATAATGTGATAAAAGGCTTCTCTGGAATTAGGCCACTTAAAACAAACACTTATTTAAAACTCATCAACCAATACACAGATTACAGAAAGCTTGTCACACTCAGAAAGTGCAAATTATTTTGAAATACTTCAAATTCTACTGTCAATTTCAGTTGAAAAGGTGAGAAAATAATTCATTTAATGAAATTGACTGGAAGTAAAACAAACTGGATGTATTATAAAAAGAGAAAATGGACACTGAAAAGATGGGCCATTCATTTTATATAATCAATCATCATCACATAACCCCCCCCCCCTCTTAAAAAATGCAAGTTTGTGATATCAATTACCTTTTTACTTTTACATGGGCATTTTAAAAGATATGATTTAAAACACTTCTCATTGTGAAGCAAGCCCTTCATCTTGACCACCCTGAAGTACATGTAAAACCTACAAGTGTTAGAGAAGACCAAAGGAGACCCTTTGCTATCTCCTATTGTCTATCTCAGTGTGAGACTTGTGACGTACAATGTTTACTTGGGCTATCGCAGATCACAGTAAATCAAACTGGGAGCATCCTACTGATAGCATTCCACCCATACCTGGTTTTTACAAAAGTCACCTCCAGAAATGGAGGGCCAGTCTACCTAGAAAATCAATATCTATTTTCCAGAAATAACTTTCAACCTGGGACTTCCCAGACTTGCCTGTATGAAGCAAGCCCCAAAGAAATTAGAATAACGTTTGATATTGTTCAATTTTGTTAAGAGGTGCGTGGTTCTTTGAAGACAACAAACCAATATTATCAAAGAATTACCTAGATTGCTTTTTTATTCCTCCTCAGGGTCAGTTTATCACAAAATATGAGAATCAATTAATTCAAAACTACGGAACGTTTTTAGTGCATTGTCTAATGACAATGATGCCCACACAGGTAAAAAATAAAATAAAAAAAAAAAACCTTCAATATAACGAACAATTAATGCAACAGCCAATTCATTAACCTTACAAGGACAAACAAATCATCGGTTATTGCCTATGTAAAAAGGACAAATTCACTTTCTTGTCTTCTGATAGCCCATTCACAGGTATGTAAAAGGGCTTTAGTAGCCAGACCATATTATTTATATACATGCAAATGCATACAGACATGTATTAATAGGTTGTTACAGTCAGTGGTTAACCATACATAATCTACCTGTAATAGCCAGTGGGATCCAAAGATCAAAGCCTCATCATGTCCGATAAAAAGAGCTTGGGACACTGAGCACACAGTTATATGACCGGGACAATATGCTGAGAAAACAGTTTGAAAGGGAAACTGATCATAATGCTGCAGAGTTCAGCACTCTTCAAGAAAAATAAAATCTCCTTTGTGGAGTCAAAGAACTCATCATCTTCATCAGATTTTTGGAAGTAAGCCTCTTAAATGATATTTCTTGATTACTTGCTAAATTTAGCTTCAATGAGACTATTATGTCCAAAAAGCCGACTTAGAGAGCATACACACACATTTTCACAAGGGTAATGTATGATGCAAGAAATCTTTAAATTGAAGGGCTATCCAATAGAAGCATGCATTGAAAATCATTTATGAAGCATTAAGGGTTGACTTATGTTGAACATAAAGCATTCTTCTGACAGCTTTGGCAGCCAAATGGACAAAGACCCGTCACTCTATGCTCAGTATTGGCAAGCACCTTGCAATAACCACGATCCATAAAGCCACAAAAGATTACAGGACTTTCGATATCCTTTCAAGGCCACCGGTAATTCCTGTAGACAATAGTCTCTATTCTCCAAGAAAACTTCATTAAAGCAGAGTCGTGTCAACGAACAAGAGTCTTGTCACATTACATACAAAGGACAAAAACGAAACTCTTGCAGCGTAATATACGTGTAAAACTACAATCAATATTGAAAATTTAAGGAAGCCAAAGCCAGAAAGTGGAAAGTGAACAATTTAAGTTGTGATTTCAACATACCTCTCCCAGAAATCAGAAACGTAAAGCAATCCCGGCACCTTCTGGTCAACTCTGAAAAGAGGCCCATTACTTCTCAACTTTTACACAAGACGCTGAGGAGATACTTAGTATGATCAATCTGTTTCATAGATTCACCTTTAAATTATAAGCAACAGCTGTGGCTGCAAATAAGTTTCTTAATAAACCTCTCTATTAAGCAAGAAATACTTCAGAATTGGCTTGGTCAATATATTGACCCTAATACTACATCTGACAAGAAGAGAGAGTGACTACGGGGAGGGGAGGTGGCTGGGCTATTAATGAGTAAATGCAAGTTAGATGTGTCTGCGGTTCATTCCATTTGTAATATTTTCTTTTCTTTGAAGTTCAGATAGACAAGTAGTACAGTAGAGAGAAGAAATGACTATGAAACAGAATAAAGTACAGCTCGGCTTAATGAGTACTTTTCTTTTAGCTTCTTATGAAAGATTGCAACTTCAGACCACAGAACACTGAGGAAATTAACACGGTACAAAATGACCCCCGGGTATAAATACCAGGTGGTGAGATTTCTTTCACAATGCTGACAATTGTTTACAATCACAAATACAAGGACTGAAATAACTACAGGCAAAATACTGGCTACATAGCAAACCATAAGCAAGTTGTATATACCCAAACTGGCATGAAATGAAAGAAATTTTAAGCTCATTCATAGTGGGTCAAACATTCCACTCAAATAAGGGAATGGATTACCTTCAGCTTCAGAGGCAACCATCATGATGATCTTAAAAGCATTCTTTGTGAGAAAATCAAACTTTCTAGTGTGGTGATGTATAATGCAAGGAGTATTCCTTGTGTGCTGATGCCACAGTATAACATTGTCTTCAATAAAAGTGTATGGTTATATATGACTTTGAAGAATTGAACTGTATTCAATATACTGGAGGAAAGCACTCAGAAAAAGGCTTCCCTGTACAGATACACTGCCACAATAACCATATCTCAATCAAAATGTAGTTTCATTTGATATCCATACTAAAATACTCTGTTCTATGTATCTCTGTATACTCTGGTCGTGTTTCATTTCTCAAATGAAGTAAAGTCACCTGAGACTGGAGACCCTTAAACATTGTGAAATGGAATATGACAAACATATTTAAGGTATCAGACAAATGAAGTAAAGTCACTTGAGACTGGAGACCCTTACACATTGTGAAATGGAATATGACAAACATATTTAAGGTATCAGACAAATGTGGGTTTCAATGAAAAAAATGAGACAAGTTCATGATAATGCTAACAAAAGACTCCTGAGAAATAAGCAATTAAGATTATGTAATGTCATGATTCAAAGCGAAACTCTGTAAGCTTTGGAGACAGCTAGGGTATTAATGCAAACAAAACTGAGAAAAGCAACAACTACAAAGATCAGTGTTGACACATTGAAGCAGATTCTTCTTGGATTCTTTGTCGTGAAAGCCAGAAACTCCACAGTCAAACCAAATCAGGTCCTCGCACCACGAAGCATTGAACATTGTCAGTTCTGGAGACCTCACAGTCCACACCCCAATGTTAAGTTAACGATGTTCATACCTTGGAATACACAGATCTATTTTCTAAGGGGGAGGGTCTATATAGGAAATTAGGCCAAAAAGCATTAAGGGAGCAATGTAAAGTAAAGAGCCTTGTATCTAACAGATGATCGAAAAATGAATGCGAGATGATGAAAGGACTTTGTCAAGTGTAAAATTCTGGGAGTCACAGAGGTTGAAAATCCTGTGTTCATCAGCCATGTCGATCAAACACACATATTAGTGTATTCTAGTTTAATGTTTGCGTGCTGACTTAAAAATGAACATGTATTTTCCTACAGAATTTGTCCACCTTTTGAACCTCTCAAGGCAAATGTACCTGGTGACATGCTTTACTTGCAATTTTTTTTTAAAGAGATTCAACATTTTTTCCACAAGTTTCCTGTGAATATGCATATTTTTACTCTCTGGTAGCTTTTTTTATACGTACATTTTGCTCCTCGCAGCACAAATCCATAACCCTCTGGACCCTTCTGCAGCACAACTGATCTGGGTGCATACTCACTGTAAAACACACAAAAAAGTTTATTAATGCATAAAAGATCAACACATATACCACCTAGCATTATTATGCTGTGCAAGGATATTTTTTTACAGATAGGTTGGAGTGCTAGCTAGCATGACCTTTAAGTGCACAGTTGTTTGTCATTCAAAGTCAAGAAAATCTAAAGGTGACATTCTAGGATGTTCCCCGAGTAAGCATAATCACACTGAGAAATGCTGACAGTCAGTGTCACCCAAGACACAAACTTCCCTCTCTTAGCTTAATAGTTTAGTTTACAAATCCTCGGAATCAGTTCTGGATTGGGATACAGTGCTTAAGAAAAACCTTCTCAGATCTCACCTTACATAAACATATCCCTTTAACTTTTTTAATTTCTTCTTCTCAAATCTGGATTTGAACATTTCTCTTCCTCGATTTCACGAAAAATATAATCCCTTCCTCAATGACAGTTCAACAAAAAGGCAGGTATCCAATATTTTTAGATACAAAGAAATTATATCTTCCTTGTTATTGTTCAAGAAATTTTTTATAATGTCAATTTCCTACTTTAGATTGTAACGAGCAAAAGAAAAACAAAAACACCCCAAGCTGTCAAAAATATCCCATCTGAACATGTCTAAATTTATCCACATCATCGGATTCATGCTGCTGCATACAACTCCACAAAATTTAGAGGTGCCAAGTACATCCAAACAATCACATTATCACATAGTTAGCACAAGTATAGTTTTAGAATGAACCTAAATTCCCAATAAAGAAAGTCGATACGTTTTGCAGCAGGAAAATGTTATTGCCCTTAAGGTATGTGTTTGCATGTAATGTGGGATATATTTCTGTATGATATGATATTAGATAGGAGACACCATGTGACCATCTGATTAAATATGGGATTTACTGTACACATATAATCTCCAGCAGCTCAAATACGGTAACAATCAAAAGGCTAGTTCATAATCTAATCTTCGTCAAACAAACCTGCTTGGACTTCGAAATCTGAAGTGAAATTAATCCTAATTTGAGTAGGCTGTTATCAAATTTAACTGGCTATTTCTGTAAGATTCAATAAAGCCACTAATTAAAAATCTTTGTAAACCTCTCTGATAAATCAATAGCTGAAAATCAGCTGTTTTATATTGTTGCAGCATGTCTTCAACTTGACCTATGTATACCACACAATATCAGTAATCCTTTACATTACTGCCCATCTCTCTTTTTTTCCTGGGGTTTTTTTTTTTCCTATTTTTTCTTTCTTTACCATGTTTAGTGATATGTACAGGTCAAATGGAAAAAAAAAATGTTGCAGACAGACAAACAGACAATGAACAAATTATCAATCCTTAAGCATCATTTGGACTCTGCAACTAGCTGACACCAAAACAAAAATCCCATCCAAAGTATAAGATCAGCTATGTTCCATGTTTTGTCAATGCTGCTCTATATGGGAAAACAAGATCTGATATTTTTTTAAGAATCTACAGGTACTGCTCATATATTCCAAGACTTCTAAGTTATCCAGGTATGCAGCTATGATGAGATATATATATATATATATCTACAAGGAGGACTCAACCACACCTTCATATAGTCATAAGTGTTATCAGCTTATTGATTTTTTTATCACTTACAGGTCTTCTTAAAGATCCAAATCATTTTTCCCCAAATTTCTGGTACACATATAGGACTTCCTTAAGATTCAGAAAAATATGCACTGATAGACATACGAATTCATTTAACAATGTTATGTCAAATCTCTATCAGACCTAAGATCTTTCTCTCACTTTAACAATCAATAACTTGATGCTTTAATTAAATTTTTATAATGAGCCTTAGACATCGTTGTATAAATGTACAAACAGCATGGCTACATTACAAATTTTATTGTTACGATGTCATCCAATGATTTGGTGACTACAATCAAAACTTTGATTCACCACACATACTAAAGTACTATCAAATAAGTCTGCGATGTGTAAACCACAATCATGACTTCGGTATTGCTCCCGGCCCCAGGGGTTACATTCTACTGAACAGATTACACAAGCTGTGTTCATTTTTTGTTGTACAACATGCCAAACATATAACCTGGTAAATATCTTGTTTGTGACATACACATTTAAGCTCTAGTTAAATATGAATAATCAAATGTTGCATCACTATTTTTAAATGTCCTGGTGTCTTGTGGGTGTTGAGACATTTTGAATGAATCATAACGTATGCATGCAGTTCTACTCAGATCAGCTGGGTAGCTAGAACAAAAACAGAAAATTTTGTAATTTACAGCTGAGGTCATTTAAATGACTCAATATTCTCTCTGATAATGAATAGAGATTCCACACCTAACTACAATAAATTATTCAGAATAAATAAGTCAACACCTATCATGCCACACAAGATTATCAATGAAATAACATACCCCGTTTTGGAGGACCAAAACATGAAAAGTCACTTGTTACAAAAGTTGATCATTGTAATTAAAATGGACACTGTTTACTTATTTCATCAAACATTTGAGCTGGTAAACTTGATTGTGTTTATTTACAGATAAGGCCTAGTCTTAAAACATGTACTGGGGTACTTTAGAACCGTGGTCCCCCTTTTCCTATCAGAATGTCCACTACCCTTCCAAAACTGCCATTCAAGAGACCTACAAAGACGAGGACTCTATGTCAACAAACTGATTACCATTTCGGTGTTCAAACTTCATTCTATCTGTAGCACAAACTTATCACGAAAAAACCAACAATAATATACAGTGATAAATCCTCAAATACATGACACCACCTTGTAAAGAATATAATTTAAAATATTAAATTTGGGAGCATGATTTATGACCCTAAATGAGAAATCTGTCATTCCCAGTACATTTCAGAAAGCCATTAAAATGAGGGGGAAATGTGGTTTTTTTCCCCTCTTTCTTTTAATTTTGACTTGAGAATTCAGAATTAATGAGAGAATATAATTCTCACAATGAACTACTTCAGCGGTCAAATTCAAAGGTCGTTTTCATTAGCATAAAACTGTCATGTCTTTTCAGAATTTGTAAATTTCAGTCCTCTTACCTGTAGTAGTGTGTGTTAGGAATATTCCTGTGTAAAGTAAATCCTCCATTTGTAATGCTGTGAGCATCCTGATATTCCTTTGGTTGTCCCCTAATGGTAGCTCCATACACTTTCTCCAAACGAAGCAGATCTGGCGCACTGTTATAGAATGCCTGCGCTTTCAGACTAGGTCCCTGCTGTAAAGTTTGGGGAGGGGGAGGAGGGGGTGCATGGAGCGGTGGATTAGACCGATGACTTGCAGGTCCATCCTCAAAATCAATCGGAACTGCAGAGAACTGCAGCTGTGACCGTCTATAATACACATTTTCAATGGGTTTCTCTACATAACCAGATACCCAGTTTCTCGGTAGAGTCCTGTTCACATATTTCTTCTGCTTTCTCAGTGTCTTCTCCTTCTTCTTTTCTTCTTTAATCCTTCTTTTTTCTTCTTTTTCCCTCCTCTTCTTTTCCTCTTTTTCCAACTTCTTTACTTCCTTCAGGAACTTTTTCTGTTCCTTGGGGGTAGCATTCCCCAATAAGGTGGGCATACTCGAGGAAAGTCCCCGCGACTTGTACAAGTTTGACAGCTCTGGTTGTCCCAGTCGATTATTGGGTAGGTCATGAATATCAGTTACACCTTGGTTTTTAAATGGCACACTGCCAGCACCTCCTGTGTGCAAAGAATGATCACCCATCATAACATAATCCCCAGAAGGTGGCTTGTACACCACCAGGCCGGGGGACTTTAATTTCAGGGATCCGCCTGCAGTCATCACTTTTCCGTAGGGGGCAGTTCTGTGGGGGACAGTTCCATTGGGATAGGCCATAGGCCTGAGAGAATTGTCCACCTTGACTAAACCAACTGTATGTGGGACGTTGTCAGATTGAAACCTGGTATTCCTTGGCAATGTCATGTAATGTGGATGCATCATGGTTTTGACCCCTGAAGGCGAAAAGCTGCCTGTTTGTGTGACAGGTGTTGATGGATGGAAGTTATCCAGTGGCGTGCTGCTTTGGTGGGGGGTGATACTACCAAAGTCTACATCCTCTATGTCACCAAAATCAAAGGAATCGTCACTGTCTACAGAAATACCTGTATCGCTGCTGTTAGAATGCCCGCACCAGTCGCTATTGTGGTTTGTTGAACTGACCGTGTTTACATTCTTATTGTTATTGTTTAACACAGCCTGGTAGTATTGATTGGCAAGTCTGCCTATTCTCCTGTCCACAGGTGAACTCCTTTGTCTGCCAATGTCTGGTGGGGTAGATGAGGACCGCTTCCTGTATCTCCCTGACCGACGAGAGGATTGTGATCCTTCCCAATTCAAGTCCGAGTTGATACTGCCATCTTGTGAACTAGCAAATGACGAAATGCTTGGGTTTCTGCTGTGTTGAGTTAATGGGCTATTTGGTATGCTGGAATTATTTTCACGTTCCAGATGAATAAACACATTATTATTTGCTTCAGTTAAATCCTCCACTAGTTCCTCGGGCTGATTAATAAAGCCACCAGAGGGTAATGCTTTCACAGGCACCGGTCTCCGTGGGCTCAGGTTTCCTTCACTATCACCTCCTTTAGACTTTACCCTCAGTCCCTGTGGAAGAGCTATAAACTTGCTGAGGAATGAACTAGATGGGTGCTTCCTGTGTCCCTTTATATTGTTATTCACCTCAGTAGATATTGTGCCATCAGGTGTGGATTTTTGAGTCATTGTTTAGGCTTGTAAATACTTCACGGATGGATGGAACCTCTCAAACACATTTACACAGAGATTTCTTTTGATTCAGCTGAGAAGATTATATTAAACTCCAAAGGAGCTATAATCAAACAGCTTTCACAGATACCGTCCATTTAGCCCCATTGATAACCACTCAGCTTATTCATTGTCTCCAGAATACCTGAGGCAGGGGTATACAACACCTAGTGTGTGGACAAGTCCCCACAGCTAATTAATTTAACTCTCCACACAGTCAATACTGTTCAGGTAATCAAATCCAGGTTGTGTAATCCATGCATAAAAATGGGTTTCTACTTGTATTTCTCAATGAAAGCGAATGATGATAAAATTCACTACAGAACTCGAATTTACCAATTAATTATTAATCGTTTCATAATCCTACCTGTATAAGGCATGCATTCAGGTACATGTATTAAGAAAACTGAAGGTTTTTAACATTCTCCCGATAGAAACAAAAATCAATTAATCCTCAACCACTAAACATGCTGTCTTCAGATAAATCAAAAAATCAATGCAAACTTCAGTAGAATACCACAGATCCACTGTCAAATACTACAATAGAAAATCCTCAAGCTTCAATCAACTCAAGTCCTCCTAGTTTTATCTTGGTATTATATTCCTGATGATAAGTTCTATCATAATTCAAGTCCAAATATATAGAACTGTCATTCATTCAAACACACTCAATTTGAGTTACCTTGATCTCCACAAAGCATTTTGAAAATTACGTGAAATCATCAATTATTTACAACTATGGATTTTACTGTCCCATTTGAATTAGCACGAGTTGTCATTTCTCGTGGTGTTTTTTTTATCAGTCCATTAATTCCGCTTATTAATAATTTGTAGGTCAAACTTTTCTCATGCATGTGAAGTATTACAGATACCTCCCTGGTACCTTCTCGTTTCCAACAGAACGCACATAAAAAATTACTGTAAATCCCTTTCACTCCTCCAATTGCAAGGCAAGTTTCATCACATTCCAAGTGATACAATGATCACAGATATTTTTTATGTTCTCCAAGACAGTTCTCCATTTCATTCCTTAATTAGCTTATGGCATTCAGTCAGATCACACAATACACTAGGAACATAGTGTTTGTTGTGTGTAAAACTACAATAGATGAATTTTAAGCTTTTAAAACTCTTCCCCGAGTTTGGACATGTCCTCATTAGATCCTTACGGCTGGAAATCCGAAGATGACACTCAGTTTTGAAACAGTAACTCTTGGTATGGCTATGGTCCAATTCCTTTTATCAATATTTCAAAAATATGTAGATTGGAAAATATTTAAATCTCTGAACGATGTTGTACAAATTAAAAATCCTCAATAGGCTTAACTGTTGAGTAAATCCCTTTATTTTTCTTCAGGAGTCGTGACCACATTTTGACTTGATACACCCATTGAACCAAATTCCAAAAGAAAAAAAAAAATGAAGAATTTGCAGAGGATGCTTATTTCTGCGACTCAGTCTGATCAACGTTAATTCATGAAATGCAGTTGAACCATTGAACAAAAATTGTGAGTCAGGAACTTGAAAAGCAAATCAATAAAATAATAGACAGGGTGTAATCGAAGGCCCAGGTTAGGCAAACAATCAGGTATCGATAACACAGAGCTGCCTTCACAGTCCTTATTTTGTATACATTAATCCTTTCAGTTTTCAAAACCACAGTCCATATAAATGTACTATTAATTCCACAATTTCCTTGGATAAGTAATTCAAGCACTATTTAGGGTTTTTTGATATTGAAACGCACACCCAGCTATATATAACTGGAACTCTTGACTAGTCACCCAGTAACTATGCTAAAGTGTTTTCCTTCATAAAGACTTTATTGGCAAAACTTAATTAAAAAGTTTTGTGATTATTTTCCACGTAATTGCTCAAATAACATTTTCTCTTTGCTTTTCAATTGAAATGAAAGTCATGAATGGGGCATATATGAATTTGGAAAGCAATTAAAAGAGAGCTTTCACTCCATTAACAAACCTAAAATGCACGATAATACACACCTATTTGAGGAAAATGATTTGTGCTTATTTACATTCCCGCCTCGTTTGGACCTTTATGACTTTAAGGTGATGGATATTTGTGACCCTCAATCAGCAACCTCTTCTTCACTACCAGGAGGGTAAAATAATGCCTCTTTAGGGCCATACTAACAGTACAAAAGGCAATACCAACCAATGATACAGAGTATCAAAGTGGCAGATCAAATTTTATGACCAGCTACAAGTATTTTTTTTTGGTCCCCAGAAGGATTGCCCAAGTGTCTGGCAAGCTTCCACGGGCACAATAGACATTCTTTCCGTACAGATCTGCACCAACTGACAAGATTAAGTTCCTCAACACTTGTCTTTGAGGTATGTATGTGGGGTAATCAGGGGGTATCATATATGATAAGACCTGGACAGATACACCAAATGTTTCATGTAGTTTTGGAGGTATATTTTACCTCAAGCAAAGCTGTCACTTCATTTCATCAATGAAAGACAAATGCACTCCAGAATCAGATCATTTTCAGTATGGTGGGGCACTTTCCCATTGAAGTTAACTTTCCTAAAATTCATTGGTCAACATCTACTTTGTCAAATACAAGACCCTATTAAGTCACATAATAATTTATATCCAATACAAAGTAAAAAAAAAAAAAAAAAAAAAAAAAATGCAGTAATTGTCCAATCACTAATCTGCTAATAAATCATTACAAATATGTTACTGTAAAAATGTGTTGCACATTATCAAATAACTTATCTGTTTCTAACCAAGCTTAACATTAAATGAATATGCCAAATTTATTCAGTTAATGTATTGCAAATTATATACCATGCAAGTCCAGTTGGCATTTTTTCACATGCATTGTGTATTTTGATCAAGCCGGGGACAGACAGAGTGAATATTTTGCTGATGGTTTATTGCCTAAACTGTCAGTTAGCTATAAGTAACTACAAAAAAAACATGTCACTCATCCAAATTGTTGACAAGATGAAAATTGATACCAGCTTAAGCTTAATGACACTGTCTTACTCGATATTTATCTACCTATAAAACTCCCAGTAAAGTAGCTATTAAACAGAATGCTGAAATATACTGTTTATTTCCAAGATCGCAAGTGTATTCTATATGTAATTTATGACTATAAAAATCTCTGTAATAAAGAGGTCAATCAGAGCTGATAAAACATACAAAAAAATTCTTTGAAAGCTTTTCCTGCCAAATTGAGTGTTTGTTGAAATCAACTCCCTTTTTTTTTTTTTTTACTTTGGATTATGGAATGTCCTCCGCATTTACTTATCTTGGGTGGCAACATACGCACACAAACTCTTTTAAAAGACATAAATCTCTCTGGTGATGTAAGTTTGTACAAGATATATGTATGAATTAGCCTTCGTGGACCTGAAGCAAATAATCGTCAATGTCTTTCTAAGGAGCTAGTATAGAGTTGTGCATGGAAACACAGTCAATATATTTAAGCAAACAAACAATCGGGGGCATGGGAAAAATGCTACTGCCACGATACTGTCAAGTATCCTCAACAACTAGCAATGCCTTTATAATAAAACACACTGAAGTTCTATTCATGAAGGTCTAAGGGTCTCTTTCTCTGCTTTATATATAATAAATTACAATAAAGAAATTACATAGGACATTTAACCTGCACATGGTCTTTTTTAAATTTACTTTCAAATGGCATCCATATCTTTTCTTCTTTCATATGACATTAAGGAATTTGACTTCTTTTGTTGTGCAGGAATGCTAGGTAGGCACAACCTTCTGATACAGTAAGCCGTGCTGTATTTGCAAACTAAAGACACATGGGATGACTTTAGCTTCGTCAACTTTGCACTTTTTACGTAGCAATACCAGTGTTCCATTGTCACTTGAATTCTGTAGGAAATCTGGTGAAACTCCTCCAGGAGCTCAGTGTAGTACAAGGTGACAATCAGGCAAACAAATGCTGGTCCACTCATGTCCATTCTGTTTCTCAGGCAACACAACACACAATATGGCATATCAAAATTTGATTTACTCCAAATATCAAAATTAGATTACATGCCAAACAGGATTGGAATGTCGGAATGTGGAGCATTTCCCTTTAAAATTATGTTATGTAACAAACAAGCAATGTTATACCTACATGTTATACCCTCTCTCTCTCTCTCTCTCTCTCTCTCTCTCTCTCTCTCTCTCTCTCTCTCTCTCTCTCTCTCTCTCTCTCTCTCTCTCTCTCTCTCTCTCTCTCTCTCATATGGCTGAACATTCTTTATATGAAAAGATTTCATTAAATAACCTATAATCCTTTTTGCAGAATTAAACTACACACAAATACTTTTAAATTGTTTGAATGGGATCTTAAATATGTCGAGTATATTTTAATTAACAACTTAAACTCCACAATACGGTATATCCCATGAGATTAAATTCAATCTGATCAGCCTTCATAACTTCACTGGGTTACTAGTTCCAGTCTGCTCCACACATCATTAAGCACCCTGAAATCCATTTTGACCACATATCAATATTGGGGTGGGGGATCTACAAAACTGTTACAGTTTTCTCCACTGACCCTGCCAATCTTTAAAAGTCAACAAACTAAAAGCAAAACTACATGGACATTACCATTATTACTGTGCTTGGTCAACGAATTCACTGACAGGGCACTTTCTCAAAGGACTGACCAGATGCTAATTATCAGATATATACATGTCATGTCAACTTTTGACCTTGGCATTATCTCTGAAATCTGTAGTTATTTTAGTACTGACCAGTACTTAGTATGCCTGTACATATCTGATTAATGAATGGACTTTAAGAGATAACTTTTCACCTTCAAATATGTAACAGTTTAACCTTCATTGTTATGACAATCTTCAGCTGCATGAAATGAAAATCAAAGCACCTGCTAATCCAGTATATATATATATATATATATATATATATATATATATATATATATATATATATGATTGCAATTAGATTTATGATGCAGGGTTATGCCTACTAAATTCAAATTGTACTTTAAAATTTCCATCATAGGTAGAATGGTGTAGCATTTCGATCAAAAATACAAAACCCTGGGCCCTATATAGTATTTTTATGGTATTTTAATTTCTGTTGATATAAGCAACATCGTAATAAAATTTTGGGGCATTTTTTCCACTATGTTTACATATAAACATGTGAATGAAACAAACGTTACTTTCTCCCACATTTAATACAAAGAGATAAAAAAAAAAACTTTAAAAAATTATTTTCTGTAATATTAAGTATTTTAGAGCAACTGTTTAAATTCAGGGCCAATGATTGGTCCGAAAAGAATCCTGTGCCTTTTGTCTACATAGGTTTCATACCTGGAGACATTAACTGAACGGTAAAATTTTAATCAAGGCAATCTTTACACACACATCTACCCATTTTCACCATGCTTTTGCTTGCCACGAGAAGGACAATTGTTTAACTCTACCATGATTCATATATCTGCAAATTTATTAAGGTTTTTGAACAAACTGTATAAATGGTCACACCTTGTGTACAATTTATCAATTTCAACCACATCATTTATTTCTTGAAATACCTGTGGCTATGTTGCTACAATATTTGAGAAATTTCAACAAATATTACACAATTATAATTCTTTGTCAAAGAAATATGTTGTTCATTCACTCATATCCCCTTCAGGTTATTTATAGAAATAAGAATTAAAGGAGAAAGAGAGAGAGAGAGAGAGAGAGAGAGACAGATAGAGACAGATAGAGAAACAGGTAGACATTCCAACTTGAACTGCAGATGATAGTCACTGTATAAACATACAACCATCTAATTACAAACATATTTAATTACTAACCCCAGGCAATGGTTAGTTGTTGCTGACAATTGACAGATCCAACTTCAAGTGAATTTTCTCTGACCAAATAGTGACAACAGAGTTGTCTCCCTGAATGACACATTTTCATAGATTTGTATGTAGACTTTGAGCTCAACATTACTAAGGGTTGTTTGATAGTCTAAAATGTGTATGCTTACCCATCTTAGAATCAATCATGAATTCTTATAATGAGCTAGCGCTCCAACACATAACTTGATCAGTACATAATTGTAAATGAAAATTAATGAGGCACTGCATGCCATTAATCAAAAGTTTACCTTAGTTCATTGACATTATAATATCCCTGATAGGCAAAATTTACCCATGAAAATAAGCCCCAGTGATATGGCTGCAGTGATATACTAACATCACAATATGATACAGATCATGATGCTCAACTTACAATACATACCATAATACATATTTGTTGTGTAATACACTTGTACTTGATATTGTTTATTGACATGTGACCTAGACATGATTCTAGACGGTCTAATTTTAGAATGGTGTTTGGAAGAGTTATATACAAAGATTATGTAATACCTGTTTACTGGCATTGTACACTATCTAGAAATACAATTCTCTAGAAATTTACTTTAGTATAAATAGAATGCAAATTTATGGTGATAAGCACTCTGGAGAATTACATTGGCTATTAAATCACTGGGGACTGGACTTCATGGTTGATTTCAACAGTACTACAAACAACCTTATTCTCATGTGATAATTCAGCTTAACAATAAACAAACAACAGACACTATTTTGTGAACTTTGATTAGTGTAAGTTATTATTTTTTCATTTATGTATTTTACTGTAAATAATTTTATTCTAAATAAATTGTTATATCTCTGAATTGCGAAAATTTGGAATTTAACTATGCATGGGTATATTATGACCCATAACACGTTTACTTTTCAAACAATAAACAAATACAGATACAGTTAAACATGATACAGTGAAGTGCTGGAGATGAACAATTCTGATTTGTTATAAACATAATTCATTACATGCAATAAATTCATAATGTTTTAAAATAAAAAAAAAAAAAGAGAAAAAAATCAATTTGTTGCATGTTTGAATTCATTATAAGCATGTTTGTTGTAATCATGTTTTACTGCATGTCAATTTTAGTATCATTTGAACACATCGGTAAATTAGAAATTAATTCTATGTTCTCATCATCACTAACTCCAAACCCATTTTTTTTTAACTTAGGGATCACTGGTTTACTTCTCCATGAATGGTTTTCCAAAAAAACATTTTTTAAAATACTAACAAATCCAATAGGGACAATTCAAATGAATCTGAAGTGCATAAATTTGAACAGAATGAACTGAATTGTGATACAAGTTCAACACAGTATGAACCCAAACCATTGTGTCTTTGACCTTGATATTTTACCATGAAATATATCCTCTCACAGTTTGTTGTTACAGCCTTACTCTATGATATACAGATAGTACACAAATGTTACAGTAACTGTCTAACCTGAAGTTTGGTACCATAGCAGCTAATGTGTTCCTATTCAGCATCATGTCGTGTCGGGAGGCGGAGACCAGGTCACCAAGGGAACCAGCTGAAAGTAAAGTAGCCATTGTCATTTTGTAAGCCAAGCGATGTTTTAACATCTGTGTCCCGAAACCTTCCTTCACCATTTCGCTCTTAGTGTCTGTAGTTACTAAACACTTCTCCAGTCTTGCAGTCCTATTGACCTCTGAACATGATGATTGACAAGGAGTCATTTTTTTCATTTTATGACCCCTGAATTCTTTAGCATTAAGATTTCAAACAGCACAGTTTGACCTTGGTATCTCCTTTTGAAAATGAACCTTTGCATCGTTTACTTGACTAATCATGTCCATAAGTCACAACTACTGAAGGGTGGTCAGACTGATGAAATTTGATACCAGTATATAAAATGGACACAAACCACTTTCATATCTGAACTTTCATTACATAGGTAAAAAAGGCCTAAGGGAGACTATAAAGGAATCACTTATTGTTTTTCACTTGGTTCAGGTGTAAATACACATTTATGATCAATTCTATTGATAATCCACCAATCATGGGAAATACATTTTTTGGGTTTTGTTTTTTTTTTTTTGCATAACAAAAATTTCTAACAAATTGATGAAATGTATGTGAATTAGATGAAATCCTCTAATGTCTATCTTATGAAGCTAGTAAATTATGATGACAGAAGATTATATCAGTGTATCATTACAAGAAAGTATCCTCAGGTTAGACAGACTGTGCAGGCCACAACAAAATGACTATGTTTGGATGTCAGATTTCTAGAGTACAGCAAGACAGACAGTATGGGCAGACAGTCTCATTATTGTTTATCTATTAACACCTTAACCTTGGGGGAGAAAAGGCTTTTCTCAGCTCCGGTATGAAATGTTACAGACTGTACGTGTATTAAGATGTAATGAACATTATGTTTGTCTGACAGCAAGTAACCGTCTAACTAATTACCATATCAACAATGGAACAATGCTCAAAATTGTATCCAGTGGATCCATGTGACAAACAAATTTGTTAAAGACTAAGATTACAAATCTTTGGAGAATTAAAGGTCCAGTGACAGATTTAATGAGTAAGCCAGCAATATAAATCTTTTCTAGCAGAATCTTACACAAATACAAAAATGTTAACAGAAAGATGGGACTTGCTATTTTGCATATTGGAGAGAGAGAGAGAGAGAGAGAGAGAGAGAGAGAGAGAGAGAGAGAGAGAGAGAGAGAGAGAGAGAGAGAATTGTAAATATTTAGAATACATGTTTCATAATGTAAATTTTACTATTAACAATGTGTTGTCCTCATCCACCCCTCTAAATTTCCAGGTCCACCACTTAGTTATATAACAGTTCTGGACAATGACATTTTATTGATCTATTGATAACATACCTTTCCTCCTTAGTTTGACTTCCTGGACATAGTTGCTAGGAAACATGCCTTCACTGCCGTTCACACGACCTTCCCAAAACCCCTGTTCTCCCACTCCAAGGACTAAAATATACAAAGAAGTTTTAACACTCTGATGACTGAAATACATGTGTACACACAGTAATAGAAAATTCACTCCTAAGACCGAAATATACACAGAGAAGTCTTAGGATTCATAAAATAGAAAATTCACTCTTTTTCATTTAAAAATCTTTTTTTTTTCATAATTTCGTTTATATCTCCTCAAACACATATTTAAATGAATATAAATTTCATGTTGAAATGTAAATGGAGAATACAAAAATGTCTATATAAATCACTATTAAAATCGCATACCAGAGTCTACATCTATGCTTCCCTTCCACCGACCCTCTGAATCTGCTCTATCACTTCTATGACAAGGAAAATCGCATTATACAATCAGCAATCTTTCTTGCTCAGTCTTGCACTGACATAATCAGACTGTTGCTCTGTTTACATGTTAGGATACATGTAGCAACACAGTATCTATGATATCCTAGTATTCTACATAGTGTAGAGATGCATTGTAAATCTACCTTTTTGAAGATTTATATATCAGAAAATAAGGCCAACAACAGTGTGGCAAAATTTTCAGTTGACATCAATTGTCTTTTTTTGATGGTGAGATTTACACACTCCACATGCTAGTTTTCATTTTCGGTAAGCTTGATGGTCACCAATGTGATTTAGGGAATTTTTATCATGCTCAATTTGCAAGGCCTTTTGGATTCTATCTACTGTGCATGTCAATTTCAATATTTGATCGAGCAGATCCAGCAGTTCAGCGGAAGGTAGATGTAGAATGAGACTCTGACGTTGAAATGATCAAACGGTGATTCACACGAAAGTAAATATCAGAAAATCATGAAAAAACCTAAATCTATACTATGACATACGAATATGTCAATAAAGCTATATGGACACATCCAATGAATTTCAACTAACATTTCATTCTTGCAGAGCTGAATTTAATTAAGCATTTCATTTTTGTTGTGCACACACTTCTTTATACACACTGCATACCTCTGCATGCAAAATAACTTTTTCGCATGCTCTCACATCCTAATAACTTATGAAACCTCTACAACACGAGACACTCATAATATTTCAGACCATTCAGTTGTCAGTATATCATTAATCAAAACTAATAAGATTATGAATATAATTATCGATGTATTCAACATGCATTACTGGCCATGTATCGTACTAATATAATATGATAAAATAATTACGGCATATGTACTATGAAAGATATCGTGGCATAACATGTTGCATACATGCAATTTTCTTTGTGGATAAACTTCATGCTGAAATCAATACTAATTTACCTGTAATATTTATCTATTTTTATTTGAAATAAGAATGCATGTATATATGTATCATACGGGTGATGTATAAAATAAATAAATGCAATACACATAATATAAACACAGCAGAGCTACAAACAGGAAAAGTATAAACTTCAAATGCTGTGAAATAATGGAGAAAAATAAAACCAGAACTAGAACTCATGCTCTAAGGGAGATAACCTTCCACAATGTCGCCTTTCTCCAATGCCAGTTCTTCTGGCGTGCGAGGCACGTAGCGCTCAATGCAAACAAATATGTGATCTGTCTCCAGCTCCAGTGTGGCTTCAGGTGGACAATGGTCAGCAGAAATATATGATGAATGCGAGTCCCCTGCTGGTGCACTTGTTTGTCTATTGACCAGGTTTCTGTTGCCGGGAAGACTTCTACATTTGTCATGAGATTCAGAATAAATCCTGGAATTAAGGTAGATTTCCTCCTGCTTGACCCCGTCCACATGACCCTCGTTTTTCCATGGCATTCTGTTCCTTTTAGGTTTTGAGATGACCCTGTATATTGTGGAATCTGATGTACACACAGAGCTCTGACCTGTGAAAATGTTTGGACTTTTGCTTCGATCCCCGACATATTTTCTATTATCCCCACTGGACTGAGAATTGCTATACACATTTCTTGTTTGAGAACTGCTATGCAAATTTCTTGAATGGGATGAAAATGTACTTAAGCTTGGGCTTTGACTTCGAACACTATTGATAGATTCCATCGAAGGCGAAAGAATAGTGCTCTGGGAATCACTACCCTGGTCCGTATCCCAACTGGGAGTCCCTGTACTTTTAGGCACCGTGAGATTCTGATATTTCTGTCTCTTTTGCCTCATTTCAATCTGCAGAGACAATCTTCTTTGAAAGTCTTTATGGAATTCTATGTCGAGTCGATCTCGAGATTGCACTGAGCGGAATGAGTTGGCAGGGGTCAGTCTACTTTTGATAATCTCAAACTGAGATAGACAGGAGGGTCTATTGTGATCTGGAAAATGGCTCTGGCACACAGACATGGGTCGCCTTAAGGGGAAAGATGCACTTGCTCCTTTTCCAAAGAAGCCTTCAAAATCACAATGATTAATCACAATGAACACAACAAAAATACAGATATATCTGGAATCATCATATAAAAAACATACATGTATGTTTTTATTTTTAATGACTGCATGGTTTATGAGAAATTCAAAAATATGACAACAATAGTACCATACAATATTCACCATGTATGTACAACGTCAGCACAAGGAATCCTTGTTGGTCCTATCTCACCTTTCTAGATTTTACCCACCACCAAAATACATTAATACACCCACCAGAGCTAGAAACTGGGACTTTGATTTATTTTTCACATTGCTAGTCAAACACTAGTCCCATTCAAAACAATACAATACCCCAACCAAAGACAAAACATCCTATAGCTACACTCACCTGGACCTGAGCTTGAACTGGATAAACTCATTGAGCATGGTGAGTCTGTCCCCCGAGAGCCTGAGTATGACTCCACGGTCTGGCTGTTGTGTAGGTGTGAGAAACTGTGGGTAGAGGAGGAGGGACTAATCAAAATGTGGTTGATTCTCGGGTCACTACGAGAACGGTACAGAGCAAACATGGCAGCAGATGCCACTGAATCTCGTCGTCTGGTGCTGAACCGGGGAGTCTCGCGAAACGTAACTGTGAAATAAAAAATAACTATATACAGCACTGACCAAGGTGACGTAATGTCCTGACACAACCAACAGCTATCTGTGAGTAAATAACATCAGGCCAGTCCCAAACTCTAACAAAGAGTTATATTGTAAACCAACTTTTATTCGTGACAACTTTATTTCATGATTTACCAATGATGAACTTTGATAATTTTCACAACCAAGACTATCTTAATCAAATACAAGTCTTAGAGACAACCAAGGACTGGTTTGTGGAGAGAAGTATTCATGATGATGAGGTTCTCACAAACTACATGAAAATTTCTTGCACATGAGTAAAAGTTGGTTTACAAGAAAATGATGCTAAAGAGTTTTAATGACTTACAAACAGTCTGAAGCAAATTGCACAGCAAGCAAATTCTTACACAACCATGTGGGCCAAGAGGAATCAGCACATTTAAATCATTTCCAGCAATGCAAGCAGAATTCGATTTTGTATACTGAATAGAGTTACTGTATTTAGAAAAAAAGAATTACCCCCCACCCACCCCCACCCCACCCCTCCAAAAAAAACTAAAAAAAAAAAAAAAAGCACACATACACACGCAAAATATTGTATAGGTTGTGCATGTTTGCGATACTTTTTTTTTTATGTCCTAGTGTTCTGTTATTGACGTATTCATTTGATGCACACTTGTGCTAGTTTTCAGTAGAGCTGACTAATTGTCCCTGCCCTGCTGCTCCAGCTAAAGTCTGAGCATATTTTGTATGTTGATCTTTTGTGGATTAACTCATCTAATCCAAATCCAATTCTATATGTCTTAATATGTCAAGATGTCCATTTTTTTCTTTGTACAGGTTATCAATTAGTTCATCATTTCATCTTTATTCTGTGATGCATGACTTTAGATGGCTCAATTTGTTTGCCCCAAACAGGACCATGCTGATAAGAAAGCGACAAAAATCACAAAACTGTTCATGAACTGTGAACGGAGTCACTGCTTTTATTAACACTATTTCCAGGGACACTTAAATATAATTAAACATCCCCAGTTCCAATCAGTCCTAGTTTTAATCTACAAGTAATTTTACCCATGGCAAGTTTTCCTTCAGCTCCTCAGTATGAAAACCCCAGAAATATAGTCATTACACATTAATTCTAAGCTTATCATCATTTTTCAAGTTTCTTTTTCTTTATTTTTTTTTGGGGGGGGGGGGGGGGGGGGGGGGGGGGGAGGGGGGGGGGGGGGGGGGGTTCTATGCAAGTAACACAGCATTTTAAATTTTTATGTTAACTAATTATCTAAAATTAAAAAATAAAATCCATAAAAGAAATAATTTTCACACACTTCAATCAATTTTTTAAATGGCATTACAATTTCCTTACCAACATCTTCGTCTCTGTGCCCCTCGATGATTTCAGCAATGACACTGTTTCCTGCCAATATGGCAGACTCGTAAGGGGACTGGCTGCTGTAGTTGAGTATTTCTTTGTTTGCTCCCCTGAACAGTAAAACCCGTAAACAAGATTCCTGGACAACAGAAATATATTCCATACTAAATTCCATCTTATTTACACATCAAAACTGCTTTTAAAAAGTTTTCGATTGAACTATCTCAACATGGTCTCATGAACACTTCACAAAGGTGTTCATCATGCAAGCACAGAGGAAAAAATAACTTTATGTCAAAGCATGCATCATCTTTGCCAAACTTTCCTGAAGATGAATATACAATGTACGTAGTAATTGCCCCTGGTCATCATGACTTGGTGTAATTGATCTGTTAGGATCCGAGCACTTAGTGTAATTGCCAATGTTTATATCAGGTGTAATGCAATTCATTACATCACTAACACAAACGACAAGTACCCCACCCATATCACATACTGTGAACATGCTTACATGTAAAAAATACCTAAAGACATATCCACCAAAAATCATCCTATTTAGGTCACTGCCTTTTCTTATTTTCTGCTAAGGGCATCAGTCTACTTTGGTATAAATTGCCAAATACAAATATTCACACAGCTATAGGCTATGCTAAAAAAGTTTAGGTTCTTTTTTTTTTTAATGACAGACAGATGAACTGGTTGGCAACTGACAACATTTCATGTTTTAGAAAATATTGGGAAGCAATACACCACTGTAAACTATACAAACACTTAGAGAAAGACTACGATATCACATTCCATATAGAGAATGTAACAATATTTGGAGTAAAATAAAAATCTCACCCGGTTATGTAATGCACAAACATGCAATGCTGTATTTCCACTGGCATTCTGTACATCCATGTCTGCTCCATAAAACAAGAGATGTTCCAAATGCTGCACTAACCCTTGTCGACAGGCCTGTTGTACAACACATCAATTTTCAAATCACTTGGTATATATACACTGTGTACACATGAATATCTAATTTTTATTTTTTTTTAAATCTTTCCCAATTACGGTGACCTAGGCCTGAGGATTTCTATCCTCAAATAATCAGCTTATTTTTCATCTACCTCAATGATATATAAGTACATCTTTTGTTATGTCAATAAATATCTTTTTATCTACTTACTAAAAACTTTGATATTCTTTTCCAAATGACAAAAATACTTGTAAAAATGTTTTACTTATGATATACCCAGAAAACATAAATTTCTAAACAGGCAAAAAAGATACACTATCTTGCAATTTTCTGAAAAGGTTCAATGAGAACAAGACATGGTACCTACTGTACATTAAAAATCTTGTATAAGAATTGAATTTTATACTACAAATCTAGTGACACAGTTTTCTTACATGATGGATCTCGAACCATCCCTGCTCATCTTGTGAACCTATAAAAGCCCTCTCCTGTAGTAACATTTCCATACAGCCTGGGCTGGTACAGTGGCAGACTGTGTAATACAGAGGGGTCAGGGAACGACTGTCCTTCAGATTGGGAGACACACCCAAATCTAGCAAAGTCTGAAAAAAAGAAGGAAAATAACACTACCCTTTTTATTCTAGTTTTTAAAACTCAGGCAAGGACTACATGATGGTGTACCTGTGTTTAACCATCTACAAATATTAGTACATGTAAAAATGTATTTTGAAAAGCTGCATTTCCAATATGACCAACCTCTCATAAATATGGCAAAATAATCAACATGTTGATGGTGGCCATTATTGGGAAGAAGAAGAAGAATCTAAGTAACTCTTTATATGAAAAACCAGCTAGGTACATGTATGTCTGTAAAAACACTGCACCCCATATTAAACTATGACAAATACGATCTTGATAAGTGACCTTGCCATTTATCAGTCATATACCCTTCATTTATACTTTGATTTTAATTTAGACTTTTTAGACTATTTATGCTGTTTCAATCTGGCATCTAGTTTAAAAGTTATAACCAAGGTTAATGTTGGGGACAAAGTATTAAGAAAAAGAGACAGACAGACAAAACAATACACCTGATCTTCAACACACAAAACAAATCAAACAAAACTGAAAAACTTTTATCTTTACATAACTGTCCCTTTACATTTTTTTCATACAATTATCATGAAAGGAGATAAACTCGTCGTGGACACTAATTGCTTCAAAACAGAAATAGCAATGAGATGTAACCATGATTTACTCAGTTCATATACACTGTACCAAGAACTTGAATAGTTAATTCAGAAACAAGACAACTGTGAATGAGTGAAAATACAAGACCCCTTGATTAATGACCATGCCTCATCCTCTGGCGCACACAGGGAACATTGAACTAGAGACCCAGGAAATAAACACTGCTGACGACACCATTTCTACAGATGTCGGACAAGACACAAGGAACAAGTTTAACAACATTGTCCTTTGCCATGATTCACATTCTAGCAATGCTAACAAGTAACTTCCATATTGACAGAACAGACCAGGGACTAAAATACATTCTGTCTTCCAAAACGACAGAACAGACAAGGGACTAAAATGTCTGCACCGGATCCACAGAGGAAACAATAAATAAGGCATTACTGATAACTTTTTTTTTCAAAGAATAAAGGAAGAAAAAATTGTATATTACTGAAGGTAAGGGTTGGTATTTTTCAGCAGGTGGGCCAGTATTGTTTCTGATGTGACAGTAACATGAATCAGCAGTGCAGGTAACCAATAAAACAACACTAAGTAGTCAGAGAAAGGGACAGGTGACACTGTAAGTCAAAACAAACAGAAGTAACTTACCACCCGCTGAAACGAATTAAAAATGTTCCTGTCTAATTCGTATCTTTCACTATTATAGTCAACGACAAAAAATTAATACGATTCTATCAACAAATTATATAGGTTCTACAAAATGCACACTATGACAATGATATTTACCTTTCTCGTGATCTTACTATGGTACATTTTAATGATAAAGGACGCTTTGTCACATTAGATCATCATAATGGACATTATCGTTTGTAACATACTTCATAACATGTCATCATACAACCAAATATGATGTGTCTTGCTTTTTATCATTTTTTAACCACAATCACAAGATACGCACAGTCTAAATCTGAAGCCACCTTAAATCTTAATAGCACATGACACAGGAAATCTAAATCTGAAGCCACCTTAAATCTTAATAGCACATGACACAGGAAATCTAAATCTGAAGCCACCTTAAATCTTAATAGCACATGACACAGGAAATCTAAATCTGAAGCCACCTTAAATCTTAATAGCACATGACACAGGAAATCTAAATCTGAAGCCACCTTAAATCTTAATAGCACATGACACAGGGAATCTAAATCTGAAGCCACCTTAAATCTTAATAGCACATGACACAGGGAATCTAAATCTGAAGCCACCTTAAATCTTAATAGCACATGACACAGGAAATCTAAATCTGAAGCCACCTTAAATCTTAATAGCACATGACACAGGGAATCTAAATCTGAAATCCTCTTAAATCCTGCTCCCAAGTGACACAGAAAGTCTAAACCTTAATTTATCTTAAATCCTGCTACCACATGATGTGGGAAGCACTGATTCCAAACACTTGACAAATACTACAGATTAATGTCCAAAAGTTTTCATAAACCAAAAATTTCAATTCACCATGTCCATGTACTTATGTAGCCTACCCACATATTCCTACATCCTCCTTGATGGGCCCTGTTTTGCCCACTACCCACATATTCCTGCATTCTCCTTGATGGAGCCTGTTTTGCCCACTACCCACATTTTCCTACATTCTCCTTGATGGAACCTGTTTTGCCCACTACCCACATTTTCCTACATTCTCCTTGATGGAACCTGTTTTGCCCACTACCCACATTTTCCTACATCCTCCTTGATGGAACCTGTTTTGCCCACTACCCACATATTCCTACATTCTCCTTGATGGGCCGTTTTGCCCACTACCCACATATTCCTACATTCTCCTTGATGGAACCTGTTTTGCCCACTACCCACATATTCCTACATTCTCCTTGATGGGCCCTGTTTTGTCCACTACCCACATATTCCTACATCCTCCTTAATGGGCCCTGTTTTGCCCACTACCCACATATTCCTACATCCTCCTTAATGGGCCCTGTTTTGCCCACTACCCACATATTCCTACATTCTCCTTAATGGGCCCTGTTTTGCCCACTACCCACATATTCCCACATTCACCTTGATGGCCTCAGTGTTGCCTGCCACCACAGCCACATGGAGGGCAGTCATTCCTTTCTTGTTCCTGAAGTCTAAATGGGCTCCACCCCCTGCAAGACTAATGATCATCTCACGGCACTTGGGCTTGTTCATGGAGACAGCTAAACACAAAGGGGTCTCTGCAACAGAACAGTTCTTTTTCGTCTAAATTCTCAGAATTATACTGTGTGTAATTTATGTATTCATAAAATACTACTGTGTTAGTTTGAATTTTGTATCAGGCATTATTTATAAAAAATATATATCATTTTAATGCCATATAATACATAATACCACTTTAAAACAATTCATTAGTACATGTAAGTTCACAGATATTCTAATATTGCAGATATGGGGATCATTAACACTGCAAAATGACTCCCTTCAGCGGTAATGAATTTTATAATTTAAATTTTGATGATGTTCATGTATAGTATAATTGAACAGGAACTTTTTTTTCTTTCCATAAAATAAACATAACGACATCTGTTGAAGTATGATATTACAATCCAAAGTGCTGTTTTAATATAATTAATATATGTAAACAGAATGTTGCAATCTAACATTTAAACATCCCACACATCTGTGGAGAATTACATAAACCATAGGATAAAATATTTATTACCAGTGTGTCTGAGAATCTGAACATATTTTGTGGTAACTATGTATGTCCAGGTAGGTGACTGTTGTGATTGTTATAAGAGACCACACAGAAATCAATGTAACCAGCTACAATTTGTATCAAGAACTGAGCTTGTGCAATAAACACTGAGTACAAAGTACTAGATCAGCATCCCCTAACACAGTGCTTGTTCTGTCTGTACCTCCACTGCCGGAATCGTGAAAGTTCGGGTCCAAGCCTTTATTTGTCATCTTGTTCACTTTCTCGATATTGCAGGTCCTGATGTAGTCAATAAAGTGTCTCAGGTTGCTCTACAACATACGGATAAGAGACAGATTGTGACAACAAGTTCACTCATGTGGTTCTTGTATAGCATGCCGTGTCCAAGCTTCATGTTTCTCCAATAAAATCGTGACAGTCTGCCACTACTATCATTTACTGAATTGTCGCAATAATAAGCATTCCTAAATCTCGATAAAAAAACAAACAAACAAACCTGCACATCATTACAAAAGTATCTATATGTAGGTAAACGTATACATTAAGAAGATCAATTCTTTGGTCATTTCTGAATTGATATACAATATTTTACTGATCTCATTAACATGGCTGTCCTTTGTACACTCACCTTCACGTGAAGCTGTTTTAACTTTCTGACATTTACATGCATCATCTTGTACACCCGCTTCTTGTATTTAAACTGAAAATGAAAAAGCAAAAAAATCTAAACTTGCTACTGAATTTTCTTTTCAATAAAATGAAGCCATAAATGAATTGATTTATCAGTTGAAAAAGAATTGTAATCAATTTTTTTTTTTTTTTTTTAAGGAATTTGATAACTGATATCACAAAATTGCTCTTCAGTGTGATGAAAACTGTGGTAATGATTTCTTGAAACTCATAAGATGGAAATTTACATAGAAACACACAATCCAAATCCTGAAGCTGTACTCATTTGAAGATGGGAAATCACTGCTTCTTGAATTCAACAGTCATTTTAGGTAGGATTTCTTATTCATAACATTCTGATAATTACATTTAATATTTCCATCTATACGGACAGATTCCTCTTGTCCTCCTTGGGGTACATACAGTATCAAATGCAACTGTTTTATACGACATCAAAATCAGCAATACTCATCATCAAATTGATACATATAATAGCATGTTCCTGTCAAAATGATGTAAACTACATTAACTGAACAAAGATATCTGCAGAGAAAGAGACTGTAACATCTGTGAAGTACATTTCTTTCGCTGGATTAAATCTGGCTAGGGTACTGATGGTAGTATCTTGTCCTTCTGCCCATCTCTTCCCTATAAGGACCAAAAGAAAGTCAAGAAAAATACAAGCTAACATGACATCATTACCTCCAGAAATCCTATTGGTCCTTGTAAAGGGTATTCCCTCAGCAGGCGCTCTTCGTCGAGGAATTTGCCTGCTCTGCCATTCATTGGAGGACAGTACAGACCATAGTTGATGGAGTCTTTTAAATCCTACAACAGCAAGAACTAAAAACTATTATTTCTTCAAATTGCCCCAACCAATGCTGATTTCATTTTGTTGTTTAAAATCCACAATGATGATGGTTTGAATGCACAAATACTAAATTTCATTTATTAAAAACAATAACATTAGCAATTAGAATAAAGGCACTGCCAATCAGGACACCCCATGGCAAAACACATCTACACAGTAAATTTCTCATACATTACAACATCATCAATAGAGATTTTCTTCCTAACATCTACAAATGTTTGTATCATGTATACAAGGCTGAAAAATCAAATTTCTGTAGTAACCACAATATTTATACATTTTCTGTCCAGGAATGCTGCTATAGTTATGTTGTTCATAACCCTAATACATTCAATCATTGACTGTGACCTGTGACCTACTGACCCAAATTATCCACCATATTACTTAATGTGTGTACATGTGTGTGTGTGTGTGTGTGTGTGTGTGTGTGTGTGTGTGTGTGTGTGTGTGTGTGTGTGTGTGTGTGTGTGACTGGTTACTATGACCTAAGATTTAAAACAACATATTGGGGATATATTCTATCATAAAAACTCCTCAAAATAGGTTTTGTTGCAAAACCTTAAATTGTATGCGAGATATCATTGTCTTACTATATGTGACATGGTGACCTTGGTCTGTGATCATTTGACCTAAGACCCTTTCTCTGATGTTCCATTGCTAAAATTAACACGGTATTTGAGAAACCACGTGTTACAGACCAACAGATAGCAAACCAAATCAATATCACCACTTTCACTTTTTGGGGAGATGGGGGGACCTTGGATCTTCATACTCACCACAGTTAATGTATTGCAATACTTATGCCATGACTCAAAATTTTCAAAATGATACATTTCACAGAAGACACCAATAATAACTTTGAAGAAAAAAATTTAATTATGAATTTAAAAGCCAAATGTTGCCAAACTGTCAAACAGTAAAATCCCTGTTGGCTTGGTAACTTGATTTAGTTCATTATTGTTTTGGTCAGACTCGAGGATAACAACAGCCTGACCATTATCGGACACCATTTTGTCCATCATGCGTGTATAAATAATAAGTACAGGTCAAGACCAATGTATCTTATCATTTCTATTTTTTTTTAACCCCATTTTGAAAAACATATCGAACCAAAGATCAAGGCAAAGAATCGAACATTGAATCATGCATTTATAATGAACAGTATCAATATTTCGATGAATTGTTTCAGCTCTGTCTAATCTGGTATTAGATATCACTCCTCGTTTGAACAAACTCTAATCCCATTCACACACGCTTTGTTACAAGGATTCAGTGATTCTAGTGAAGCAGTCAAAAATACAAGATTTACAGATCAGGATCCATTTGTACATTAGTGACATTTTACTAACAGGAACCTTCCTACGAACATTGTATAATTCTTACTGTAAAATCTAAGTTACCTATGAATTTAACTAACATTTGAGCAGCTGGGTATCTGATGTATCAACGTTAAAATAGACAGGTGCAGACAACAAACTGCAATCAGAAACGTCAACAATTTCTAAACATAGATGGGTTATTTTCCCCCGGCGTAATACATCACTTAACAGGGACACTCCATCACACACACACATAGTAACTTTAGCAGCAGTACATACCTTGGCAAATGAGCTCAGGACTCTGTGCTTGGCTTGCCATACTGTTTCATCCAATTCAAACTGGAGACATTTCTAAAATAGCAATCAGGATGAAATACCACAATGAACTAAAGAAAAGATATATCTCAATTTGACATTGATCAATAGTCATAGAGCTTCCATATATATAAGTCAAACAGAGTATGTAAATACACAAATGCTAAGGCATATCCCTAGAAGGGCATCCAATGGCATTCATGTATGCTTCATATTCATGTGCCTGAGTCTCAGTCTAAATCTATATTAACCCTCCTCCAAACCCCAGGTCAGTCCTATCACTCTACATCTACATTAAACCTCTGCCAAAACCCTAAATCTGGGTCAGCATTATCAGTCTAAATCTACATTAAACCTCTGCCAAACCCCTAAATCTGGGTCAGCCCTTTCAATCTAAATCTACATTAAACCTCTGCCAAACTCCTAAATCTGGGTCAGCACTTTCAATCTAAATCTACATTAAACCTCTGCTAAACCCCTAAATCTGGGTCAGCCCTATCAGTCTAAATCTACATTAAACCTCTGCTAAACCCCTAAATCTGGGTCAGCCCTTTCAATCTAAATCTACATTAAACCTCTGCCAAACCCCTAAATCTGGGTCAGCCCTTTCAATCTAAATCTACATTAAACCTCTGCCAAACCCCTAAATCTGGGTCAGCCCTTTCAATCTAAATCTACATTAAACCTCTGCAAAACCCCTAAATCTGGGTCAGCCCTTTCAATCTAAATCTACATTAAACCTCTGCCAAACTCCTAAATCTGGGTCAGCCCTTTCAATCTAAATCTACATTAAAATTCTGTCAAACCCCTAAATCTGGGTCAGCCCTATCAGTCTAAATCTACATTAAACCTCTGCTAAACCCCTACATCTGTGTCAGCCCTATCAGTTTTTAGGAAGTTGAAGAAAACTGTGTTTAAATCTAGAGCCAGTAACCAATCTTTGTTACTCAAGTTTACAACCAAATCAAGATCACTAAGTCTACGAGTAACAGCACTCCAGTTACAACACTGCATGACATCACAGTCTACATAATTATACAACATTACATACAAAGTCGATGGAAAATGAAGCATTTTGCGGATTTATTGTCTAACAACAATATAGAAGTTTCAAATGAACACCACATATTTGTCAAAGACAGCTTTTCTACTGGTGAAAGACTACCAAGATTTACAAAAATGAACATGACATCTCTGTGCTTTCATTTTCATTAACCTTATAATGAACTATGTCAACATGTCTCACACATTAGAGAATTTCTAAGAAACATAAAAAGAGATCTTGGTATGCAAGAATAATTTGCTCAAGAAAAACACATAAGAAATGGTCCCTACCTGAAGTTTTAGTTCTGGAACAGAAATCCGGATGAAAACTGTCCCCACCTGGCTATCTGAGTGATATACTCCAGATTCCTGATAACCTTTCACCTCTTCAGAAATAAACGAGCCCTCTCTGTAGTCCACACTCCCATTATGGTGGGGGTACATGTGATCCTGTTGATCATTAAAATCCTGAATGCTCATTTCGAAAACCATCCCATTCCTGATAAGAAGGTATCTTGTTTCCCCCCAAACTCTGCACAAAAATTCTCCCAATATCAATCACTCCTTGTCAATTCCTAATGAGGAAACCTAGAAAATAGGAACATAAAATGGCTCATTCTGTTGGAGGTTGATTTTCAGGGCCAATGCCCATATTGAATTTGCTTACTTGATTAAAAACAGGTGGTGCAATCTTGTCTAGCCTGTGGAATGTATTGAACAATATGTCACAGACTGCATTTCATATGATGATTGAATATTTATCTGAATGATCAGTTTAATATGTGTACAGCAGTGTTCATTAAAAAGTCCAAAAATCTGCAGGGAAAACTACCCAATCCAGCAAACAAATGACCAAGGCAGCATGAAGCAGTGTAATGGTGCTATATCCATGCCTCTACAAAAGCCGGAATCCTCCCTCTTCCACACTGCTTATATACCCCAAACTTATTCTCTCTCTCTCTCTCTCTCTCTCTCTCTCTCTCTCTCTCTCTCTCTCTCTCTATATATATATATATATATACATACATACATACATATACACATACATACATCACACACATACAGATAGAATTGTGTCATATGCAAACACATTTTATTAAAATATCACTCATCGAACAATAAATATCTCTCTGAATTACAAAATCACATGTTCCATGTTCACCATAAAAACTCCATTATCATCCAATTTAAAACCCAGCCAAAACAAAAATAAAAATATATGTTTAAATTTTACATACATCATCATTTTAAAAAATGTAACTACCACAAGTATTGACAGAACTCCATACACAAATTGTTAAGATTATACCTCAAGTTCACCTTGCCACTTTCCACCTTCAAAATCCTTTCACACTGAATGCCTCTAACTTCACTTTTCAAATGATATGTACCTAAACCTATTTTATCCACTATCAAAACCCCAATCAAGAGGAATTCTTCATGGGACAGATTGACATACAACTCACTACGGTCTTTTGATCCATGGCCAATGTTGATTGATCATATCGTAAGCACATGTAGAGGGGTAATTTCCTATAAATAACAGTTACAAAGGGGAGAAAAAAAGCCTATTACCATGGGCATACCAATACATGCATCGTACAGGAGATGATGCACTACAGTGCAGTGCCTTCAGGCCTCTCATCACAAACCACATTTCAATAGGTTATAAAAAAAAGTTATACTAATCCCATATATATAATGTTTCTCAATGAATATTAAACTGTTGCTCCACTTTGAATGTCCTGTGGCCATTTGGGAGATTGTTCAGTGATAAAGTAATAAAGTCAGAATTTTCAGATGTGTTTGGGGAAATCACATGACTGAATACATACCCACAGATAGGTATCAACACCTCATGATACTAAAACTCACGGATGTACCTATCATGAATAGAGAAACTTCTAAACACCTTCCAGTTATATTTCTCTCCTTCTTATAGTTATATCTCTCTCTGTTTGATTTGTATCTTAATGTACTAATATCAAATCAACAAAACTTCAGCCCTGCGTATGCTGAACTTCACAGTCTGGCATGGCAGCCACTGTATGTTTTTGTATAAAATCCATGTGTGTTCTGGTACAAAGTCACTGTATGTTCTGATATTAAAGTCATGCCATGTTCTGGTATAAAATCACAGAATGTTCTGGTATAAAATCACGGCATGTTCTGGTATAAAGTCTTGGCATGTTCTGGTATAAAATCATGGCATGTTCTGGTATAAAGTCTTGGCATGTTCTGGTATAAAATCACGGCATGTTCTGGTATAAAGTCTTGGCATGTTCTGGTATAAAATCACGGCATGTTCTGGTATAAAGTCTTGGCATGTTCTGGTATAAAGTCTTGGCATGTTCTGGTATAAAATCACGGCATGTTCTGGTATAAAGTCTTGGCATGTTCTGGTATAAAATCATGGCATGTTCTGGTATAAAATCATGGCATGTTCTGGTACAAAGTTACTGCACACCCTTGAACTGGTGTGTTCTACGTAACATTTACAAAAGAATTTACAACTAAGACCCTAAATCTTCTTTTGCAATTTACTTTATTCTTTACATTGATTAAATTGTAATTTTAATGTGAATTAGAAGAATTTAGTTATGTAATTTTATATAAGTATAATCTCACAAAAATAATTACTTGACTGGTTTTTAGTCTTTTCTACAAGAGGGTCCTGGTATTAAAGTCTAAAGATCCCTAAACTGAACACATGTTTTGATATTAAGTCTGGAGGCCTCTAAACCTGTACACGTGTTTTGGTATTAAGTCTGGAGGCCCCTAAACCTGTACACATGTTTTAGTATTAAGTCTGGAGGCCCCAAAACCTGTACCCATATTTTAGTATTAAGTCTGGAGGCCCCAAAACCTGTACCCGTGTTTTGGTATTAAGTCTGGAGGCCCCTAAACCTGTGTATTCTGGTATTCATTTAGGCAATCCTTAAACTTGTGTGTTCTGGTATTAAGTTAGGCGATCCCTAAACCTGTGTGTTCCGGTATTAAGTTAGGCGATCCTTAAACCTGTGTATTCTGGTATTAAGTTAGGCGATCCCTAAATCTGTGTATTCTGGTATTAAGTTAGGCGATCCTTAAACCTGTGTGTTCTGGTATTAAGTTAGGCGATCCTTAAACCTGTGTGTTCTGGTATTAAGTTAGGCGATCCTTAAACCTGTGTGTTCTGGTATTAAGTTAGGCGATCCTTAAACCTGTGTGTTCTGGTATTAAGTTAGGCGATCCCTAAACCTGTGTGTTCTGGTATTAAGTTAGGCAATCCCTAAACCTGTGTGTTCTGGTATTAAGTTAGGCGATCCCTAAACCTGCGTGTTCCGGTATTAAGTTAGGCAATCCCTAAATCTGTGTATTCTGGTATTAAGTTAGGCGATCCCTAAACCTGTGTGTTCCGGTATTAAGTTAGGCGATCCCTAAACCTGTGTGTTCCGGTATTAAGTTAGGCGATCCTTAAACCTGTGTATTCTGGTATTAAGTTAGGCGATCCTTAAACCTGTGTATTCTGGTATTAAGTTAGGCGATCCTTAAACCTGTGTGTTCTGGTATTAAGTTAGGCGATCCCTAAACCTGTGTGTTCTGGTATTAAGTTAGGCGATCCCTAAACCTGTGAGTTCCGCACCCCCATTACTATCATATTAAATCATCACTGTGTACCTTACTCTGCAGAATATTCTCTCAATAAGTAGAGAAACTTAGAACCAATCAAGATCACCTAGCTTAGGTTAAGAGAACATTACATACTTCTATCACATCCCATGTCAGCCAAAGATCATCATATCAGCCCAGTAAGAAACAGAGCCATTAATACACATATATATACACAGTTAAGATGAAACTTACCTCCCTGTCAACAACTGAAATACTTTCCTGGTGTCATTTGAAATATTTATATATCCCAAGTGAAAATCCATTCTTTCTACACATCACAATAGGGAAGTCTTTCCTTTCCCATCTAATTAAATAATCCTGATTAACCTTGAATTAATGACAGGAAGCATATAAATCTGTAACTCACTAGCATAAAGGCAAGATAAGAAAGTGACAAGTCGTGAATTTATTGACTCTTAATTCTCATCTAACAGCCAGAATTGACAACTTAAGGTAATGTTATATCAGAAACACAGGCCTGCATTGTCACCTTGAGTTTACTTGCCCTTTGAAAAAAAAAAAAAAAATCTGCATATCAGAGTTTTAGCACAGGTAGTCAGAAACATAAATGCACACAAGTTCAATCATAATTATAGCCCAAATATTATCAAACAGCACGTCACTAGTAAATATTTTTGTAGCAATTAAATGACCTGCTATATAGTTACCCTGTAGCTGTGCAATCTGAAGCGATGAGCTAAATCCCAGTACCAAACCTGAATTGTTAATCTGCATCTGAAATTCTAGCCTGTAAGTATTCCCTACAATTATTTGGTACTGAATACACTCAGCTTAAGCAGATCTCCCTTCATACTCTGTATTCTTTATCAGGAAAAATTAGTATTTATAACCTGTGATTGTTATTTTTCAAAAAAACCAAAAAAAAAATTGACAGGTATAAATTAGAAGACTTAAAATTTCACAAGAGAGACTTGCAAATTTACAAAAATAATAATTACCTATGTAAACTAAGGAATCTATAGTATTTCAATCAATCTGAGACTAACTTTATCTCATTAGGTGAGAAACCTATTTTATGAGCATTCAGTGAAATTTTCATGATTTGCCTAAAGAACACTTACTCCTTCTTTTCCTGTAACACATTCCTTCTCTCCTCATTCAACTCACATCAACATCACAACATTTGTAACTAATTAGGAATGAACACGCTGCATATCATTTTCCTATCATGCCTCTGCACTAGCTATATGCACATATAGCTATAATTCATAGGTTTTTTTTAAAAACGACTCTAACTGCCAGTCAAATTTTAACGATTTCTAAATGCCTTGTCAGACAGTGAAAATGAAGTTATACACGTAGGCTGTCTGACTTTAAGGAGAATACTCCACAATCTAGTTGATCATGTGACAAAGTTTAGGAGACGAGCCCATGTTTTCCATGTAAATTGTGATCCATACATGATCATAAAATAACGAACTGCATTGATTGTATCTCCCAAACATAAAATTTAATCTACAATCATCTGAAAATATATTGAAAAGTGTATGTCTAGATCTGAAAAATAGTGAGAACTATGCCGATATCTGACACAGGTAAAATTGCTCTCAGGTTTCACTATTATTGATGACAGAAAATGCACATTGGAAATTTATTATTCCATGAATTAGATTCATAAATATACATGAAAAATTACATGAATATCCTTCTAGTATTTTCACGACTTACCTTGATCAGAAATAGTATTATCACACAGAAATCGAAAAGAGAGCAAAAACTATGAGCATTGGTCTGCTAATCCAATGTATATACATTACTACCAGTAACTGCAGCCACACTGTCTATCAATATTCTCCAAGACAACACACTTAAAGAAGACATGAAGCTCACGAGGAAAAACACATAGCAGGCCTCTGTCAAACTATCAAAAGCCAACCACCATCAATAATAGATTTACCTGAACAAACGTTATATACACTCAGCACTTCTGACCATTTTCCAGAATCTTAGCCAATTCCTACCTGTGCAAAATTCTTCACATAAACTGACGAGAAATATTTCAGCTCATTGAGAAACAATGATGATAATGTAATTACGGTGTGATCAAAACAATGCTCATTAATACGTGGTATTCAACAGAACCTTTTAATTAGTTCCAATGAATAATTTATGCATTACGATGTAATTAATGTTCCCTTTTACTGGAAAGAAGAAACGGCCATGATGTGCAATGTCATCAGAATTAGAACAGAGAAGCTTAGTAAAAATTCTGATGGACATATTTTTAATATTTGGCAAAGAAGAAGGAAAAAAATAAAACCTTCAGCATGCTGCTACAGGAAAGCTGACAGACCAGCTGATATGATGGCTACAGTCTACTCCAAATGCAGAAAATCGAGAGAAATTAACCAAAGGATCTGAATGAAATGTTGATCTTGGCAGTAATTTCCAGAATCCATTCTCTTATAATTAGATAAAAACAGTAATTAATGAGGAATGAGATGATCAATGAGCCACAGAATGCCGGAGGTGACTAGGATGGAGAAGTCTTGATCCTAAACATGAAGAGGAAATTGACATTGAAACTTACATTATAGACACCCTGCTTCAGGGGGTTCTGGCTATTTTTAGAACAAGTACTGCATACTTATCATTTTTAATACTGAAGCAAGGGTGGTATATTTCACGGTCTGTTCTAAAATATAAAATTCTTGATCTGTACTTGCTAAATTCCTGATTACAGCCAAATTCAATTAGCTTCAATTAGCTGTGCTTGCTCTTAATATCTTATATTTACATTTCAATTGTTTTTGCCTTCATTACGATCTTTACCAATTGCAAAGCCATTTCCTCATGAATGTGCTGTTGTTGTGAACAATGAAGGTATGAATCTTGACAATATAGTGTGTGTGTATATATATATATATATATATATATATATATATATATATATATATATATACATACACACACACATAAATTTTATTTTTCAAAATACTGCAACATCTCATGCTGGCATACTTTTCATAAAGCATTAATGCACTTCATCAAGACTATACCAACGTAAAGCATTACAGTTCATACCCTCATGTATTTTTAAAAATTTAAATTTATTTCATAAATATGTGCTAAAATTTAGGTATGAAAGTGGTACTTTGCCAATCAATACAAAATTAAAAAAAAAAATTAATAAATCCCAGAATCCATTCAATACTACTGACATATGAGACATTGTGTCACTGTGAATAATGCACATGAGAATATATATAAGACTTTAAGATCTGCATCCCAGAATACTGCGTGTACTATCTCCGGCATGCTAAATGACCTCAAGACACCAACCTGACCCCCTTGTCACAAATTATCAGAGGATTACTAGTAATTATTATTTTGTGGTTAGTGAAATAATTTGACTTGTTTACTAAAACGATAAGACTTAAAATAGTTGGGTGTTTGGGCAAGATGTTTCCAACTCTTAAAAGCAAGAAGACACCAAGTACAACAACGAAAAGCTTTCTGATAAATCCATACGGCAGTAAAATATGGCAAACTTTCACCTTTCATGTCCAAAATCTCGTGTTTGGTATACAAGAAGCAAGATTTAGTATTTATCTGACAAAATTGAAAGAATTTTAATTCGTTTACAGAGATAAACTGATTAAAATGAAATAGATTTTTAAGTTAATTTCTAATATTGTTTTATCCTCAAATGACTCTTGATTTCCTCAGTTACAGGAATTCTGCTCAGCTTCCTAGAGATTTTGTAATGCCAAGCAAAGTAAATGTTGACAAGAAAATCCCATACTTTCACTGAATCATATGGCATACATCAAATAATTTGTTTTTCAACTCATTAATTAAAACTTAGAATGTTTTCTGCTTTGTAACTCATTATCACTGCCAGATCACAGCTAATAATTCGTGAGTCATATATAATCAAGTGAAACAAATTTTTCATGCGATTTATTCATCCTCTAATGAGAAGACCTGGACAATTCAATTTTTTTTCATGTCCAGATACTAATCAATCAGCAAGCCTTGAACCACAACATTCCCAGAGACTACTAAAATGTCCGTGAATATCAATTTTCAAGAGTGCAAAAACATCAAGGTTACAAATTCCACGCTAAAAACACAATGACATACCTCATTTACCTTCAAAGCTATTCCTATCTCCATCCTCTACAAAACAATTACATCCTGAATACCAAAGGAAAAAAACATTATTTTCCTACTCCACTAGAAAGCCTGGCGAGGTCAATGCATACACAACAAGCTATGAGATAATAACAAAGGGTTGATGAGCAGTGTCTTTGTCATTAATTATGGATTACTCTGGGAGATATGAAGGGGTATACTAGAACTGTGAGATCATAACAACCGGTATTCACAGACAAACAGACTGAAATTGAGAACAGAGAGATAAATACAAGCAAAATTAATGTAGACACGTTTATAGTGTGATTGCTATTATTAGAGATTACCTTGTAACATGCATATTACTCCCTGAAACAAACAATTCCAAATATAACACCCACCACCGAGTCTGCACAGTCTATTATATTTTGTTTACTTCAATTCAACATTTCAGGGAACCTTACTTTCTGTAGATATCATCCCTATAAATCTTACCCTCTGTAGATATCATTCCTAGAAATATTACCCTCTGTAGATATCAATCCTAGAAATCTTACCCTCTGTAGATATCAATCCTAGAAATCTTACCTTTTGAAAACATTACCCATTGATATTAAATTTCACAAGATTTTTTTTGTTTTTGTTTGATAGGAAGAAAAGATACCAAGTCGATTGTAAAATCATTGGCGTCTACGGCATTTAAAAATGTTGTCCTATGTTTTGCACACTGGGCAATTTAGCTAGCAGTGAGGAATGAACTTCATTTGGCCAATATCTACAGCATCATGGGACCTCATTTTTTAATGGTCTAATCCTAAAAGATGCAGTATTTTAACTTTCAATACGAAGTGATAAGCCAAGGATCAGTCAGAACCTTTTTTACTGTCTCAGATCTGTCACAGCAAGGGTTCAAACTTGCAACCTGCCTGCCACACACAAAGCAAAGAAGTAAGAATTCCATTGTATAAGCTCCCACTGTGTTCTTGATAATGGAGATAGTCCGTTTAGTTAATGCTAAATAAAATCTCTTTCTCTCTATGACCATTCACAAATAAATATTCTCCACATTCTGAGGCAAATGGTATCAAATGCTAAGGATTAAAACACTTTGTTTTCACAGTAATATCAATTTCTCTTCAGTGCTAGTTGTACAAGATACAGAAACCAGTTCAATGAACACTTTCTTTTCTAACAGATAATATTCATTAAAGAAATTGACTCAAATTTTATTTTTGAAAAACACCAGTAAAGAAATCTGAAAAAAAAAACTCAGCTAATCTCAAATGCCATAATCTCACCTATACAATTTCAGAATCCTTTGTCACAAGTCTTCCTGAGAAATTTTCTGAGAAAAGATTTGCATCTGTTGTTTTTCAAAATTCTGTGTTCACTCCTTAGATAAAGTCTATACATTGACTTAAGACAATGCCCATTTAAATACACATTTCCTATCCCCAGAAACCTTAGCTCAGATTTGGTATGCAAAAACTATTTAACTTTTAAGGTATGGTGATGTCAAATATAAGATAAGCCAGGCATATATCACGGAACCTCCCTAATTTATCTTACAAACAAAAATTAAAAGAATATAGAAGTTAAAAATACCAACAAAGTGCAAAACCTATTAACATGTAGCCTTTGAAGCAATAAACAGCTGATTTATACACAGTGAATATCAGTTTAAGACAAAAAGATTTCACCATCTTCAGGCAAAATCACTAACTTTCAAATGGTATAGTCATAAAATAGGAAGGTAATACACATTGACGCAGTGAAACACACACCTGGTGATGCTCCAATTTCCGTTAGAAACAGCTGGTTTTGATGACTTGGTATTGATCAATGGACAAAAACATAGCAGCTTCTTTGATAATAATGTTCATAAACAAAATTCTTAGTATTGAAATCCGGACATGTATTTTCTCCCTTCAACTCATGATAAACAGCTATACATGTTTATAAGCTTGCATCACCAGCTTTTAATTCCCAAATCTTACTAACTGCACATAATTGCCTTTTCCAGAAAAATATTGTATATCTGGAATAATGACTTGACATCTCTTAATGAATATGTGCAATGACTATATACAATCTGAATTTTACAGAAGACTTATAAACACTGTTTACTAACATGACCTACAACTGTAACTTTCTAGTGGACACACATAAAAATTTTCCATATCCTGGCCTAATGTCCACAGGTCAAGCAATTCTTTCCAATCCCAATGTCCAAGAATCACTTAATAGATATTACATAACCATGTTTCTCACAACTTGAGTCATTGTGGGTCTATATAATGGTGCAGCAGATTGACAGATAGGTACAGTAATTTAGACCAAATAACCCCCCTGTTTTCTGACCTGAAACTGAGAATGTCATTTGTAAAACAAGACGCAGTTAAATGAATTCTCCTCAATTACAGGCACATGTAAATGTCTGTCTTTAATGTCAACACAAAGGAAAAGTCAGTACACACACGAAGCTTGATTGTACCTGCATAGTGCACCATAAACAGGTGAAACTCATATCTCTACGTCTTTGTTTTAAATGATTGCTAGGCATATTACGTAATTACTTCATAGATTTCAAACCATATTCTAGGCATGTAACACAAAAATCAATTTTAGTGATAAAATATAATTCAAAATGAAATATGAAAATACCTTTTCTTGATCCAAAATACAAAAAAATCCAAGCTAAATCCAAATTCAATCGAAACCAAACAAAAAGTACTAATTCCCCCTCAAGTACTGTCAGTTCTTGGCAGTTTTTATGTAAAAGACTGTTCCCAGCTGTCAAAATATTACAATTCTCCTGGCCTTCAAGAAATCTACAAGTCAGCTGTCCACTGCTGTAGCAATTATATCCCCTGGCCATAGAGTCCATTGAAACATCATCCATAAAAAACAAAAATATTATCATAACACAACTATTTCTGCTCATAAATCAGGCCTTCAGGTTAACACTGCAATACTCCTAACCTGGGGCCATATTGAAAAGTTTGACTATCAGGTCACTAATTTTTATCTGGTATTAATGGCTGACAAGTGACCAATAAGAGTCTCAGTCTGATAAAATTAACTTTCCAGGTCTCAAGGATATCACAAAGGAAAAACATTTCAAATTTATCAAGTTGAAAAACCTACCTTACATGACTTTGAGAAAACCTGTATTTTTGACACATATGCCTCTGTATGGTGATGTTACACTTGCAGTGCATTCAATTCCTGTCCAAGTTTTGGGCTGACTCAGCCTTGTAAAAAAAATTCATCTGTTTTCAATTTCACATGCATTCCTTTGATTAAATACAGTCATGATATTGGAATGAGAGTCCCGTACGGTATATCAGCACTCAAATATTCCACTCCAAGATTACTTTCACCCCACCCCCACCCCCCTATAGGTGTTAACAGAAAAAGAAATATATCTAAGTTACATCATTTCTTATATATATGGTATTTTTCTTTTTTATTTAAGTCTCAAATTATGCTGTTTTTAAAAAACATTCTGTACTCGGCAGATGAATGTAGCTGTCATTGTTTATTTCCAAATATATAATCATGTAGCAATGCAATCAAATCTAGATCTTCTTGTCATTACTTTTTTTTATTGGCTAGAACTATTTTCATATCAATAAATATCCAACTCACCTAATTAATGGAACTACCTCCTGACGAAAAAAAAAAAAAAAAAAACTGACCGAGAAGAAAAGGTCACCCATACAATTGTATTATTGAGTGATATTGTGCCAACAGATAGAAATACCAGCAGCCATCAGATTACACCAGACTCCAGGTTCTCTGTTGCTCTATTCCAGACTGTATCACCCACCAATACAACACTCAATCACATGTCAAAAACCAGGGGGTGGATCCGACAATTACGTTCCAATAATTAACACACCAAAGCAATTTTAATTTATTGTTCAGTGTACACATACTGATGTAACAAAATTTGTTTTAAGAAAATCAAAATATGAGAAAATTTGCCAGCTGGTAGAGAATTCCCATTTAATTTTATACTCTTTCATTTTGAATTCCACAAGAAGGGACAAAACACTGAAATTGGCTTGATATAATTACATGACCATTCTTTCCTTTTATAGCATCAATGATCCCTGCAGCAACCTTCAGTAATTTCTTCTGATATATCGACACTTCTTCATTCTGCCGGCATGTTCATTATTGAGTCCCCAAAATAACCACTTACACAACATTCCATGCAGGTTATGGCACTGGGTAAAAACAAGTTCATCAAGAGAGTCTCCAATTTCATGTCAGACACAAGATAAAGAGATGGGGGTCAACAACGAAAACACTGGACTCCTAGCAACTGAACCAAATTTTTTTTTTTTCTACAGCCCTTGAAGTTTGTCAGAGGAAAAGTCTTTGGTCCTGTCTGCTATGGGGTTGTTTGGTAGAGATAAGTGAGAGATTAGCTGATTAGTGCTTTATTGATGGTCACCTTCTGGTGGTTTATGGACAAGGTGTCCTCTGTCCAGGAGAGGTGTGAAAACCCTCTGGTTCTAATAAACCAGAAGACCCCTTAACTTCACTGTTGCCTAAATATTCCTCCAACATAATCACAAATATTGGTTGTTTTTCTTTTCATTCTATGAAAGCACTCTTCAATAAACTCACCTTATCAGAATCAAGAAAACATTAATTGCCACCCAAAAACATTATACCCATCTTCCTCACTTAGTGACCAATTCACTAACCCACTCACCCCCACCCTCCCTCCAACCCCCACCCTCCCCCTCCCACCCCCATCCCCCAAAAGAATGCAAAATTTTCCATAAACCTTAAATTCTAAAGTAATGCAACTCACAAATATACAAAGAGCTAAAGGTAGAACATGTGATATCATGTGAAATAAATGTGACCGTGATCTTCTAAAGGTACACATCAAAGAGCCATCATTAAGAACATAATCAGTATCACAGCACTATATAATAGCAAGCACAGAGAACAATCAAGAGGACTCCGAATGTAGCCAGATCTACAGAATTAAGACAAAGAAATTGTCACTGATGTATCTTGGACCATGGATTGTCGTTATTTTTCTCAGCATTCATTTTACCGGTTCAGATCTTCACTTCTTTTTGGTGTAGAATGGAATTTTAAATGCAAATGCTGCATGTCATTTTGCCACGATCAAAGTTTGCCATTCCTGCCTTTCTTAGTTAGTCTGTCGTCCTCTTTAACTGTATGTTTTCTTCCCCACTTTTGCCCTGTTGTATAATTTGCTTATGCTACTCTTTAACCATGCTGCTTGTACTTTAGCTGCTATAGTCTGGTTTCAGCAAATAAGTAATGCACAATTGCATTTTGGTGCTACATTCAATGCTACTAAATTGCACATAGTTTTCAAGATTTTATTTATTCTGTTTCATGATCTTCATTACATTACAGAGTTTTCTTCCGCTTTTTTTTATTTGTTGTTGTTTACATTAAACATCTTAATTCTATTAGCAGAGGTTACATGTAGGTCTGATGTGGATACAGAGAGGGTGTGGGGGGCAAAGATACAAAGTTCCTCTCCCCTAAACTTAGGAGAGGAAAATATTTCCCTATTTTTATTTACAGTTGTAAAATACTAAGTGCTAGACCCTAGTCAAGACTGAACCACCTGAAAACAAGAGGCCCACAGGTTTTAACAGTCACCTGAGTACCATAGTCCATACCACAGTATAGACCTGTTGGGGAGTCCCGTATTTGCATTTAAGCCTCATTCTGGAATCTTTTGTTTCTGACCTGCAAGATGCAATGAATTTACCAATTTTGGTAACGGGCTTCATGGACATAATAACCATGCATTTGGTTTTTCTCCTATATGTGTGGGAGTTGAGCAGATTTTTAAAACTTTCACCCTTTTTTTGGGGGGGGTAGTTTTGGCCCAAGCCATGAGGCCCTGGGGGGAGCAATGATCATAAATTCACAATATTCAATATTTTAACTCTGCCCCTAGGGCCCCAGAAGTCCTGAAATTTACAATTTGTGTCCCCCTTGTCTCAAAGATGCTTCATACAAAATTTCAGAGGAATTGGAATGGTAGTTATCTAGAAGTTTAAAATGTTTCACTATTAACACAAGTCTGATCATTTTGGCCCCACCCTCATATCAAAACCCCTACCCCTGGGATCACAAACTCTACAATTTTGGTAAAGGGCTACCTGCTCATTCTAAATATCCATTTAGTTTCAATATGGTATCAATAGCATTAAAGAAGATGTTTTCTAAATGTTTTACATTTGAAAACTATATATCAAGTTGGCCCCATCCTGAGGTCAGAACCTTTACGATTTTGGTAAGGGCTTTCCTACTCTACAATACTATACATTAAGTTTTCTCACAAATGTGCAGCTCTAGAGAAGATTTTTAAAAATTGGTCCCATTTTGGCAGTTTTGTCCCCCCCCCCCCCCCCCCCCCACCAAAGCCCTTGGGGGATAGGAGTCCCAAAAATTACAATTTATGTCCAACTTGTCCCAAAGATGTTTCATACCAAACCTGAAAAGAACTGAAATGGTAGTTATAAAGAAGAAGTTAAAAATGTTAACTCATGATGGACGATGCACGACGACAGACACAGACCAATCACAATTGAGTTTACTCAGGTGACTAAAATAATTGCATGGAGTGGCACTCTACCTCCCAAGGAAAATCTGTGCATGTATAAATTAGCTGCGCTTGCTCTAATGGTAGCACCATAAATATACTTCAACAAAAAATTAAATTTTGTTCAAATGAAGTCTTCAGTTTCATTTAAGATTTGCAATTGCAACCAAAGCAACTATTTACATGACAGTATTACACTTTGAGGTGAAAAAGTGAAATAGACAGAAGATTACTTACATCATCCCTGTAAAGGCAAACTTCCTAACAACAAATGATCACTCTTTACTTAACCCTAAGTCACATGACTTGGGTTCACTGCAGTGTCACATTCTACAGACGTCTTGGAGACAATACAATGTTATCATCAGAGTCCGCAAAAGGTGTCCCTCCATCCACACAATCATTAAGATTGATTGTTGTTTTGAAAAAACACCGGCAAATCTTGTTTCCAGTTACAGCATGGATGAACAGCAATCCCCACAGCAGGGATGTCTAATCCGCTTTATAGGGAATCATGTCCTTAGAAAATGGGGTCAAATCTCTGAGAGACAGAGAAGCCATTGTCTGTTGCATCTTCGGTTAATGCTACATTTACTGTCTGATGGTGCAGAAAGCAAGATATAACCCTATAGTGGTTATTTTGGTGTAGTGCTAATATTGGCCTTTTTTAGTGATAGGTTCCATTAAATTGCCAATTCTTTTTTATTATTTTGTGCGAATAATTATAAGTTTCTTAACTTTTTAAACTTTTTTCAAGTTGAAGAGCTAGGGAAAACTGCCCATCGTGCCAACAAAACAGATTTAAAATGTTTATGACTGGTAAAAATACTATTGCTGTCAGTTCAAATAACCAGCATAGTTTTTCTGTTTGTTCCAACACATTTTTCAGTGCAATTTTCTTTTTAAAAAATATCAAAATGCAATACTGCCCATTACTTACTTGCTGAAACCAGATTATGGCAGTCTTAAAGTAAAAGCAGCATGGTTAAAGAGCAGCATAATATACAACAGTGCAAAAACGGGGAAGTTCAGAAAACAAAGTCACAAAGAATGACAAGGCAAAATATTAAAGAGGGTATAGTGACAACTTTGACCATGGCAAACCGACATGCAACATTTACATCAACTATCATTAAAATTCCATTCTACACCAAAGAGTAGTGGAGATCTCATCATCTATTAAAAAACAAATGCTGAATACAATAAAGGCCATTCATGACCCAAAGTGCATTCAATCTATAAGAAAGATGGTAAAACTGAAATTTTAAAATGCATGCCTTGATTACAGTAAACAAAATCATCATACATCGGATTTTCTTTGGATGAATTCTTTAGTCGAGGCAAAAGGATTGCAACATAAGGCATCATATAAAATCTTTTGGGCAGCTACTGCTTTCACTGAGTGCATTTCAGACACCGTGAAGGAAGAAGTAGAAATGCAGATTACAGATTTGGGGTTATTTTGTATAACAATGGGTGGAAGCAGTGACAGTGGTACAGCTAAGTAGGAGATAATTTCCATTGGTTTGCTGGATAAATTAGTTGGAACTTCCTCTGCATTAAAGAACAGAGACCAACATCTTCACTTATAACCCTACATGAAAAACAAATTTCCAGAAAATAAACTGTCTGATCACATGCACAAACTAGAATCTGATGAGGACGACCATGGTATGAGCAGGATGTCTGAGAATGAAGGATACAATGAGCAATATTATTCAAAAAATGGAAATGAGTATTGATTTAAATGTTCATAAAGACAGTTAATAAAATTTGTTGTACTACTGCTGTATTAATAAATTAAGACTAGATTAATTAAGGTATAGCTAGGTCATCCATGGCCATGGCATGTGCAACAATCTGGAATGATTGAAAGCAAGTTAAATGTATTTTGTGAAATGATTGTGAAAGTGAATTTGTCTAGTTAAAGATTAGAAGCTGAAATCTAGGACCTTGAAAATTTTCTTAATCTGCCCTTGGAAAAATAAGAAAACTAAAAAAAACAAAAAAAACCCAGATTTTCTAAATATTTCTAATGGTAAACTATTAATTTGGGCATTTGAATAGATTTGTATGAAAATTGCATCATCATATTATGAATTATTTATGCTTTCCTCCCTAGACTTCATGTTACACTTCACGATTTATTGCTTAGTAATCAGAATTTTGAAAAATCCTTAGGTTGAAATATTTTTATTTTACTAACCTTCCAAAATGATACCAAGGTAAGAAAAATCCCACCATCCATTTATTAGATCAAATATATTGAAAGGTATGGATGGCCTAGCTCAAATAAATCGTACTGCCTTAATTACTATGTCTCTGCTTGTCAGTCCAAATGACTGGTTTCCTCAACTCTGTTACTCAATAACATAAAACACTTTAACATACAACTATTCTCTCTCTCTCTCTCTCTCTCTCTCCTTTCTTAATGACTGAAATTTAAAACTTTAACAACCAACCATGCCCTGGGCCAACCTCATTCATTGTCACTGCAGTCCTGGTAATTATAATATAATCTCTCTCTCTCTCTCTCTCTCTCTCTCTCTCTCTCTCTCTCTCTCTCTCTCTCTCTCTCTCATCTTTATTAATAATAATAACTAAAATTTTAAAAAGTCTACCTCATGCAGTGTCATGGATATTCTGATAATTGCAATGAGTCCAATCCATTCATATCTTAACAAGATCATTAACAGCTAAGGCAAGCATTTAGATACAAAAATATTGATAGAAAATACTGCAGCAACACAAACAATGACCCCCTGCTAAATACTGATTATGACCCTTCAGCCTGAAGCCAATATTGATTCATATATTGCTTAGTAAAACTTTTATAGGCACTTACTTAGTCTTAGCAGCATATTTGTTTTCTGTAGTAAGAATTGTCTGAATTCAGATTCAGCTTGCACTAAATTTTCTAATGCAACAAGAAATTGTGAGAGGAGCATTATAGCTTGCAATTAAGCCATTAACACTTACCTTATGAATCCAAGGAATCACAGACAGAATGAAGTTAGTAAGAACAGACTAGACTTCTGGTATTCCGAGAGCCAGCTGATAGTACAGAAGGAAATAGGTGTCAATTACTGACTCACAGATCCCCACATCACAGGAGTTTTTCTGATTGGGACAGACAGGACATTGATACATTATACATATGCATAAACACACACTACACAGAAATTCTTAACAAAGGGAAAAAAAAGAAAAAAGAATAATCAAATTTTCATCCTGTAACATGTTCTGATTGTCATTGCATGTACTAAGGATAATGTAAAGCTACAAAAAGAAAAAAGAAAGAAAAAAAACAAGATGTTTTGTGAAACACTGATGCCCCTAGATAATAATTATAATAAAGTGGAACTGTAAGACATCATAGTGGGGTTTTTTTTCTTTTTCTTTCTTTCTTTCTTTCTTTTTTTTTTTTGAGAATTAAGAATTTCCGAAAACTAGGTCACTGGTCAATATCAAGAGGTTAACAAATCTAATACTGTTGGAAAGGTCATCTCACCAAAAAAAAAAATACACATGTTAATAAAAAAAAAATTACCTCTTCTGATTTGAAAGATATGACTTTTATATGAATTTTCTGACAGTAGTCAAAGGTCTTACCACAAGGATTACACATACTAAATTATGAAAGGTCTACTTCTTCTGGACCAAGGTTAAAGTTTTTTGCTACAGACAGACAGACAGGCCATGGAATACAACCCAGGTAAATCCCTGTAAACCCTTGATTGGACCTGGATAACTAATAAACTACTCACACCTATTTCTTCTGTAATTTGTTTCCAAAAGCATAGACTATATGGGTCAATCGTACCTTTCCAACTGACAGTTCTCAAGTAATCAAAGCCATTAAAAGGTTGGTTGTTCATCAGTCAAATAGCAACTAAACAATAAATGTCATTACCAGTATGTAATTTACAAGCCATCTGCAAGATCCTACACTTCATTCATAAAACTGCACTACTAAGATATCTTGGATACAATTATGAAATATCAGCTCCCAACATAGATTCTCTTGATACACATAATACTATGAAGCTATCAATTTTTTGTACAATAAAATGAAACTGAATACTTCTATGAAATTTCAATATTCATAGTTTATATCTGTAATTTGTCGTTATTGCAGGATTTAATTGTATTTCACAAAGATCAAAGAAGATTTGTCTGTCAAGGAAATTCAGAAATTTTTAATTATACCAACTCCAAGTCATAATATCACAGAATATAGATCAGCTTTCACTATCTCTGAGAGTTTAAGAAAATTATCTCCACATTAATACTTCTATGGACAAACAGAATACCAAACCTGTTTACATATATCACCACTATTTGTCAATTGCCAACCTCATTTCCCATAAACGTCCATCACACATTCAATTAATATAACAGCACATGGAATACCTCAGGCACAAGAACCACAACTCATGCCACTGCTATGAGAACAGTCTATAACTGTTGTAAACCCTACCTGATTTATTTATATAAATATTATGTTCTACTTTGTGAAGTGGTACCATGCTTCCACAGATCTCCTCCTTTACCGAAATACTCCTCATATTTACTGCTCAAATGTTAATGCCAATCTGTGTGAATAATAGCACTTAAGGAGGAATGACATATCATAATAATGGCTGACTTCCTTTTCAAAGAAAAATGAAAATACTTGTACAATACCCCTTTTACATGTATTTCCTAGCTGGGTTTATGTAGTTCAGTAGAACAATGTGTCAACTATAACGTTCTGTAGATTTTAAATTGGGTTCAAGTCCAGCAGGGATTTTAATTCTTTTTCAGATTACTTTCTTCTAAAACTGTATTTTTTAACTAAATAAGGTAAATTTAAAAATTTTCGATTTCAAAATATTATAGTACATATCCTCTACTTTCCATCCATATCAGATTTCTCAGGTGTGTTATTCCTCCTAAGGAAATTTACAAAATCTACTTCATTAGATCTATACATTTCAAAAACAAAATTCTAAACCTTGTGTTTTTTCATCAAAACATTAAATCTTAAAGCTGCCTTCAAGTGAAATAGAAAATAAGAGAAAAAGAAATTAATAATGCAAGTTTACAAGTGCCTATCACACCAGAAAAAAACATTATGAATAGAAAGTGGACGATCTTGCACTATAATATTTTGGAACTGAAAACTTAAAACTTAAGTTTAGTGAAAAATTGTAGTTTTGGTCAAAAGCAGTCAAGAAAAAAGTCAAAACTCTTGCAAAACTTGAACTCACTATCTACAGCTCAGCAGTCATACATTAACCGATAGAGATGACTGGCCGAGACGAAATATGTTACAGATAATTATTTTCCAGTTTTATCTGAAAGGAAGGCAGCCATTAAGATGATATATTATATATATATCATTAACTGCAATGAAAATTGAAATAAAAAGAAAATTTACTTGCACATGAAATATATTTATGAAGATAGTATTTAAACACAATGTTGAACCCATCCATTTTGTATGTTACATGTTTAGTCTCACACACAAACACACATACAATACTACAGTACACCCATTCAAACTCATTATAATAAATGAACTCAGGATACATGTACCAGTTGAACTACATTTCCTGAACTCCATTCAAAGCATATCAGAGTCCAAAATATGATGACTGACACCCCAGCAAATTCTCATCTCAAGGGGGTGGAGCACTCTGCCGACTTTATAAGTCTCGCAAGTTACACCAACCAATCCTTATCAAGATCCAAGCACTTCATGACTTTTAATATCAATTTCAACAGTCTGAATATGTCAAAATTAACTTTTCAGCAAATCATAATGAAGAGAAATAGCATTCCATACAAAAATGACTTACTAAACGAGCAGGGTGGTCCACGCCCTTTAAGATCTAGGTAAAGAGCAAAATCAATACTACTAACATGTATAACCTTAAATCTAGCCTTATAGCATCTATTCCATACCTCAGTAGCTTAACTATAAATCTCCAACACGTAACATCTTAAATCCAATGTTTCAGTGAATCACGAGGAAATTAAAGTGTATACATGGGGAAAAACCATAATGAATATTAAGCTGAACACAACTGAATCCATGAAAAAATGTTGTCAACACATGAAAACTAGATCATCCGACACACAGAGAGCAGGTAAAATATAACGATAAAAGGTTTCCATGGCAACACATCATGAAATAAAACAAGAAATCCTTCAATTGATTTCAACAGATGCTGTTTTCATTTGGGAAAACGAAATGAAACAGTAAACAAAAGGTACTTTCAGCTATCTCAATGTTAAATGACATAATCAAGGTATAATGCTTTAGATACGTACTTCAAAAGACATTTTAATGGCTGGTCACCTACCATAATGCATTGAAAATTCCCAAGCCAAGAAAAAAAAAATCATCTACATTTACACCACATATATTTGTAACTAAACTTTTAACTGCTCAAATGATTTTATACCAATACTTTGGATGCAATATTGATCTTCTGTAACATCTTTTTTTCACTGCCATTTTATGGTTGCTTGAACGCAAGCTGTGCATCAAAACATTATTTTTGTTTGATTTATATGGAATATCTAAATCTTCATATATATCCTTTTTCTCATATATTCTCCACAAACAATGAGTCACATCGAGTGTATAATAAATAATCTCAAAACATTGAGGAGTATAGTAAAATACTGGAGACTGAATACTTGTAAACAATTTCAAATCCCACTTCAGTATGTCAGCCATTTCTTATTCTTGAATTTCAAATAAATGAATAAAATAATTAAATATAAATTAGCAGAAAACCAACTACTGCATTTGAATTTTTATGCTTTATTTAACAAAAGCACATTTACACAATTTGAACAGCGAGACTATGATATTTGATTCCCTGATAATTAGGACAAATTCTAACTATGAAGCATGTTTTGCGGTTTGCATATATATATATAAAAAAAAAAAAATGAAAAAAAAAATCTTTTAAATGAACTACTAGAGCAGCGAAGTACTTGCCTAGTGGACGTGAGTACAATATTCACTTCCTGATTTTCTCTTTTAGGTAGTTCAGCTCTTGCTGTTGCTGCTAAAATCAGAAGTCCTTCATCCCCACATTTACAAACATTAATCTAAGTACTTATCAATCTGGAAAGGTGAAAAAAAAATTAGAATCAATCAATTTGTCCCAATAGTATCTCACACCATTAGAACAAAAATCCCTCAAGACAATAAAAAGAATGCAAGGTTTTTCTAATTTCCCGTTCCCTCAAAAGGTGCTTCTTGGATCATTTATGATTCGACTAATTATTTTTGGTCACAGTAAAGTGCTGATGTATGTTCCACTGGTGTAAAAATCCCCAGGTAATTCAAGATAACTAAGTCACATTCTGTGTTAGAGGTGAAAAGTACATCATTTCTACATCATGTAAACTGCACACTTACAAACATTCATTCTCTGGGTTGTCAATTAGACAAATATTCATCAAGAAATGACATAAATAAGGTGGACTCTTGTTGCACCTACGATTTACCTTTGTGTATACTCCTTGTCCATGTATATTTCATACCTGGATACACATCTTCACAGATTTCTCTCAATCATATCCTCTGGGTATTGCATTACTTATGTATGATGATGCAGATGGTTAATATACAACAGGTGAGGTCCTGGGGTCTACAGTTCTGTGCAAGAGGTTCATTTATCAATATTTACACTTCCATTGTTTTTGTTTTTAACATATTTATTTATCAATTTGTGTACATAAGGAGCATGATACATTTTTTAATGTATATATTTATCAGTTTGTGTACAGAACGAGTATGATACATTTATTAAGTATTTACATAATAATTATAGTGTCAGACCAATACTGTAATGATTTGATTTGATCATATTTTATTGTGTGTATTATGTATTGTGTGTATGTGTATATATATATATATATATATATATATATATATATATATATATATATATATATACACACACACTGGGGGGGGGGGGGGGGGGATCAGGGCTATTAGAATAGATCCTCAGTACCCTTTGCTTGTAGTAAGAGGCGACTAAATGGGGCGGTCCTTCGCATGAGACCGCAAAAACCGAGGCCCCATGTCACAACAGATCTGGCATGTTAAAGATCCCTCCCTGCTCAAAGGCCATAAGCGCCAAGTATAGGCCTAAATTTTGCATCCCTTCACCGGCAGTGGTGACATCTCCATAGGAGTGAAATATTCTTGAGCGAGACGTTAAACAATATATAATCAATTAATCAATCATTTTATATATACATACACACACACACAAAGGGATTGGTTACAAGTGCTATCAACTTAATAATACCTTTCCCATATACAATAAATAATGTGTTGTTCATGTACAAGTAAAGATTGTCATAGCACATAAATACAAATAACGGTGTGATAAACAATGATGATAGTAATGGTAAAAATAGCATATAATGCATATACATATGTATCGTATAAATAAATTGAATTAAATATGGTAATTTAAATCGTTCAGGGTTAGCTAAAGTACAAATGTATGATGATGATAATATATATATTAAAAAAAAGATGAACGTTTTAAGATAAATGTGAATACAAAAATATCATATAGATAAATTGGGTATACCCGATTACAATTAAAATCGTTCAGAGTTCTTTATGAACTCCTGAACTGCATTAAACATTGTAAAATTAACATCTTTTGAAAAAAGTACATTTCCACATAACAACAAATGAATATCCACCACATTAATAGCATCTAATTTAAGTAGTTCACCCAAAAGACAGTTTCTTGCTGGGGTTTATCTCTTGCATTCAAAAAAGAAATGATGTGCATTTTCAATATGACCACATAAACAATTTGGATAAGCGATAATATTTTTGTGATAAAGATCAATATTTAATATGCAAGAGTGTCTTAATTTGTTGTGAATAATATTGAGGTATCATTGACCATACAAGTAGTATGAAGGATGTATTGATGGGATTTTTCTAACGTAATTTTTAAATTTATCAACTGAAGTTAATCCACTAGCTTCCGAGCTCAAACAATTCCATTTTCTGACAGTGTAAGGTATAAATGATTTTCGAAACCTCCAAGTCTACATCTTGGAATAGAATAATCGTTAGAATTGCCAGTACTAATGATGATGTTTCCACAAATATCAGAGCAAATTTCAAAGAACTGTGGAACTAAGTTATTGTGAATTTTAAACATATTGGTTAATTTGACAGTTTTTCTTCTACTAGAAAGGAGTTTCCATCCCATTTCAAAGTGTAATGACTCTAATGAAGCTAAAACTGGAAGACCAGTTACTATTCTGGCTGCCATTATATGAAATTTTTCTAAACATTGCAAATCAAAACCCTTACATCCATCCCAGATTGCCGAATCGTACTCTAATATAGGTCTAACAAACGTTGTGTACATTTCAGATAAGGTATTTCTACCTACAGTAAATTTTAACTTTTTTAGCAAGCCAAGTTTCTTATGTGCATTATTTACTATGCTATTAATATAAAATGCCAACTAAAATCTTTGGAAAACGTACCCTAGATGCTTGTGTACAGAAACATATTCAATCAGACATTGTTGAAACACTAAATTTGGGGGATCCACAGAATTTTTTTGTACTACAAAACATTGCTTTTGTTTTTTTAGGATTAATATTTAGTAGTCATTGCTTGGACCATTTGTCTAAAACTTGAGGATCATGACTAACATTTTGTTCCACCACATGGACACTATTCGACAAGCATTGAAGAGAATTATCATCTGCATGTAGCATATATAAGACAACATATTCTTGGACACATCATTAACGTAAATTCAAAAAAGCAAAGGTCCAAGAAATGAGCCCTGGGGAACACCAGCATGTATAAATTTGGTTGAAGAAAAACTATTTCTGTACATTACTTTTTGTTTCCTGTTGTTTAAGTAGCCTGTGAACCATTCAAGTATATTACTATGTAAATCATATGTTTGTAGTTTTAAAAAAGGCCTTTGTGCCAAACTCTATCAAAGGCTTTAGAGAGGTCACAGAAAACCGTACAACACAATTTCCCCTCGTCAATATTTTTGACAATGCTATGATAAGTCAATTGGTATACAGTAGAGTGACCAGGTAAAAAACCTGCATGATATTTGTAAAATAAATTATTTTTGTGAAAAAAATTGTAAACATATTTAAAACTAACCCTTTCCATAATTTTGCTGATACAACTCAAAAGTGAGACTGGTCTATAATTGGACACAACAAATGAATTGTCCTTTTTAAACAAAGGTAAAACATGAGCTAGTTTCCAAGATTTTGGAAAGCTTTTTTTTGGATAGAGATCATTTAAATAATATGCATAGTGGTTTGGATACGGTCTTTACTGTAAGTTTCAACATTTTATGGCTAATTGAATCGGGACCAATTGTTTTGTTGACTGAAATATTGAAATAATGTCTATAATATCTTGTACGTCATCAAGAGTATCGTCACACAACAAATACTTATCAGGTATTTTAACACCTGTATCATTGACATTTGATATTGAAGAAAAATACTCATTAAGTACTTCAACTTTTTCAACAACACTACTGTAATGAAGAGTTTCTGAAAAGTATATAAAAATATGGGGTGGTGCCCCGATAAAATAACACACACCCATATCTGGCTTTCAAACTAATATTTTTTGCTCAAAAAATGCTTAGTTTCTCCATTTCTCAGGTATAACAGTTTAATTCATAAAATGACAAATAGTTTTCTTTGTTTGGTATTTATGAAATGTATTCAATCCTATACAATAAACACTTTCTGGGGCAGAAATCCTTTGTAGTTCTTTCATTATCTATTCATTGTCGCAGAGATATTTATTGATATTTATCATTGAGGTACTGAATTTTAAAATGTCACATACAGTGATATGATTATACAGTACCCCCTTGATATACTGCCCCCCCCCCCCCTCGCTCCCCCATCATCATGCCATCCCCACCTGAAATCCTAATAAAAAAACAAAAACACAGATTTCTCCCCATGTTACACACTCGTTATAATGCCAACCCCGCATAATGCCACATGCCACTGATTTTTCACGAATAAATCGTCAAATTTTATAGGGTTTACCCTTGACAATAATGTCAATTACCCAACACTCATCAGTAATCACACCTGTACTTTGAGAACAGTGCAGTGAAGTGTGACGGGCTGGACAAGGTATTCAGGTTAATAACAAATAATTGCTGAATAAAATTCAAAATTATCTAAATGTTTTTTATGGAACATAGTTCAAATGAATTATGTAACTGAAATTCTTTTCACTCCTCTGTAAATTGTCAGTACCAGTGAATGTTATATTGTCACCCCCACTTTATTGCCCATATTGATTTTGGAGAAAAGTTGGCAATATATTGCGGAAGCATTGTACATAAACATGTCTGGACCTGTGTCACCATCACATATTTATTAACACTAACTATTGTTAAGCATCATCTTCAGATGGAGGTGTCTTAGATAAAAGCACACAATTATATATACTCTAGATTCCACATTTCACAAAAAGTTGCATATGCCAAAGAAACATTTTAATAGCATCTATTGTGAAAAATTGGCAAAGTTGAACATGCTTAAAATCACAGTAAAAATTGGTCAATTTTCACCATAATAGGAGGTGAATATCTTTAATATGTATATAAACACTGAATAATATTGATGGGAATTTTTTGAGTTACAGAGTACACAAAATATGCACAGTCAATAGCATAAATAGCAAACAGAAGGCTATGGTAAAATTTTAATAAAAATTGTCAAATTTCCTCATAATAGGAGGTATCTTCAATATGTATTCAAACACTGTGCAAAGTTTGAATAATATTGGTTCAGTACTATTTGAGTTACAGATTACATAAAGTATGCACACATAAGCGTGATGGATGGACGGAGTGGAACGGCTACTATACCTACTGTCAACTTTGGTAACGCAGGTAAAAATTTGGTCACTGTGTGCTAGTCATTTTATACTGTGAACTAACTGTCCCGTCGTACATTGCTGATCAATTCTCTTAAATGGGTCAAGGTACCATCAAGACCACATACGACAAGTCATGTACCCACCAAGACCAAAGTCAATGTGTTTGGCACAACCTTATACTTGACTTACAATTACTGGCAGTTAATGCGAAGAAAAGAATTCATATTTACACACCTGATTTATATATCACTTCATAAAGTTGTTTTCTTTCCCTTTTAAGATATGATGACAAACCTGAAAAGTATGAATTAAAATGTATACTAAAATAAAATGCATATTCACTGACAAACTTCAACAATTTTGTTATTCATTAACAACATTTCTCACAATAGGACGGTTAAAAATGATGTTTTGATTATCGTATTAGCCAACCTTGCATATCACAAAATGAACCTCTACAACCAGAAATGGTGTAAATGAAGTGTGGATTCTAAAAATTTTGAAGAACTTACAGTAAATTTGATATCATAAAACTTTTCTTAAATCAGCAACATCAAATCATATGACTTTTCAGCACTTTACATGACCATTCCTCATGATAAATTAATGACTACTCTTTTTGACACTATACAAAGTAGCTTTTCAATAAAAATGGAAAAAAGAAATATTCATATCTTACGATCAGTTATTCAAAAAATTACTTTGTTGAACACCACTCTGATTCTAAGCACAAGTACTCTGAAGTTGATATTAAAAAGATGCTGGATTTCCTCAATAACAATGTCTTCATAGTCTTTGGTGATAGATTTTCCAACAGTCTTTTGGAATTCCCATGGGTATGAATTGTGCTCCTTTATTGGATTATTTGTTTCTATGTTCTTATGAGGCAGAATTTATTCGAAAGCTTCTACATGAGAAGAACATATCTCTTGTTTGACCTTCAATTTGATATTTAGATATATCGACAACGTTTTATCTATTGACAATGAAAATTTAATGAACAATGACAAATTTGTTAACAATAACAATTTGATATAACCAATTGAACTTGAAATAAAAGATCTTAAAATAAAAGACACTACAGAGTCTTCCACATCTGTGTTATACCTTTGATACTTTATTGAACATTGATGCTAATGGCAAACTAACAACTCAACTTCACAACAAACAGGATGACTTCAGCTTCCCCATCATCAATTTCCAATATTTATGTAGCAATATTCCATTATCATCTACACATGGTGTTTATATCTCTTAAATGATTTAATGCACAACAGCTTGGTCTGCATATGGTCAGATTTCAAATTGAGGCAGGCTACTGACAAATACATTGATGTTACAGGGATTTCAACAGTCTCATTTGAATTAGCATTTCACAAATTTTATGGTCATAAAGATCTAATTTGCCAATACAACCAGTCATTGGGTAAAGTGCTGTCTGAATGTTTCATACCAATTGAGGCAATTCTTTGCACACTGAATTTGACTACAGATTACTCCATTTACCCAATCAAGACATAGGGCTTATGGTGGATGACCAGTCAACCGGAGATGCTTACTCCTCCTAAGCATCAGATCCTACCTCTAGTATGTCCAGGGATCAGTGTTTGCCCTGCTTTTAATTTGGTACTCTTTATAGGAGTTATGAAATTGATCACTGTTCATTATCTTCACCTTTTCAACCTTACAACAATCTGAACATGGTAACATTAGTAAACAGTGTGCGTAAATTCTTTTATTCTTCAACGCACATTGCACATCTACAAGTTTGACATGAACATAAGCACATGTACTAAAAAAAGATTGTTGATTGCTTGGTTGTTTTATGTCCTGATAAGAATTTTTCACTCCTACTAAGACATCACCAGTTGTAGATGAAGTGCCACAAATTTACACCTATGCTTAGCACTCAGGGTCATAGCAGTGAGGGTTCTTTAACATGCCAATGCCTGCCTTAATATTAAGTGAATAATATTCTATTTTGAAGCACTTTTAGACAGAAATAAGATGCTAAACCTGTAATGAATCACAGGACCTCCATTTACAAGGTCATATCTGAAAGACCCATGATTCTCACTTCTAAATGCTGAGCATCTGGCAAAAGAGCAGCCATGACAAGAGCTGGGTTTGAACTCACAACCTCCTGATTACAAAGTGAACACTGTACCACTGAGCTACCACCAAACAAAGAGATCTGTAGAATCACATATTAAATCACAAATACAAACGGTTTCACATAATTTAAATATGAATGTACAGTCTACTCAGAAATACATATTTTGCTTAACATATCTGCCATGGTTGTATGTTTAAAAAAAAACTCAACTTTATGAATATTTATGTTCACCAATCAGAGAGTTCCCACAAATTGATCACTGTGTGGCTCATTGCGGAATAATCCAAGGATTGCAAATTGGGAAAAACTGACACAATAGCCTACCAAATTATCGTTTATTTTATTATTATTTGTAATACCTAAATCTGTTATTGTGACTGTGATTGGTCAATAAACAAGAGGACACAGGCCTTATCAGTATTAGTTAAAAATAATAGCGAAATAGCAAAAATACTCTGACAAATTTTAATAATCTTCTTCTCCAGACAATTTCAATAAAATATGGTAAAAATCATCCTTAGCAGAAGGGGATTCAAGTTTGTTCAAATGAGGGACCATGTCCCCTTCAAAGGGGAGATAATCACAAAAATGCAAAAATTTGATGGAAAAAATCTTCTCAAGAACCACTGAGCCATAAAAGTTCAAATTTACATGGTGGCTTTCTGACATAGTGCAAATTCAAGTTGGTTAAAATCATGACCCCAGGGGTAGGGTGGGGCCACAATAGGGAATCAAAGGTTTATATGCACATATACAGGAAAATCCTTAAATATGGGCCAAGGTGACTTAGTTGAGCCCATGGGCCTCTTGTTCTTATTTAGTTGTAAAGAAGATATTTGAAAATTGGTTAATTTTGTCAGTTTTTGCCCCACCCCAAGAATCCTGAAATTTACAATTTATGTTCCCCTTGTCCCAAAGATGCTTCACACCAGATTTCATCAGAATTGGAATAGCAGTTATCAAGAAGTTAAAAATGTTCAATTTATAACCAATTTAATAACTGACCATTTTGGCCCCACCCTGATATCAAAACCCCATACTCCATAGATCATCAAATTTATAATTTTAGTAACAGACTACCTACTCTTTCTAATATCCATTTAGTTTTAATTTAGTATCAATAGCATTAAAGATGTTATTTAAAGGTTTTACACATAAACGCTATATATAAAGTTTGACCCCACCCTGGGGTCCGAATTCCTAGCCCAAGGATCATGAAATTTATAATTTTGATAGAGGACTCCCTGCTTTACATAATGTTACATTTAGTTTTTACTTACACATGTGTGGTTGTAGAGAAGACGTTTGAAAATTGGTCAATTTTTGTCCTGCCCCTAAGACCCCAGAGGTGTAGGAATCCTGAAATTTACAATTTATGTCCCCTTTGTCACAATGATGCTTCATATCAAATTTCCAAAGAACTGGAATGTCATTTATCAAAAAGGTAGAAGATATGTGTGATTACAGTGGCATATGATACTAGTGACATGGCATGATGACATGCAATACAGGTGGCATGCAATACACATGTATTATTTGTACCCCAAAAAAAAGTCGGATCACATCAAGTTGACTGGTGCAGATTATCAGATCAAATGAAACATGAAGCTGTGAGTTTGATCTGATGCAATTTACAAAATTAACAGCGAACCAATAGACAATGTCTATAAAAATTAACAGCGAACCGATAGACAATGTCTATAGAAAATCTTGTCTGTCTACATCGATCAAACTGGTGATAGACCAACCTGTCTGTTGGAAATCTGAACAAATAATTTGAATCAGAGTATTTAATTTCTTAGAGGGGGGAGGTGTGTGGAAATGAATGAACTCTATACTTTTGCTTTCATCTTCATACACCTTTAGTCAGTTCCTCTAATCCAAACATTTTGTATCAAGTTTGAAATAAGTAAATTCAAGTTTCATTACCAGCAATGATATCATGTAATCACCATTGATCACTATGGAATTCCAAATTAACATAAACTCAAATAATTGAAGATAACTTCAATTATCTGAAAATATCAATTTACTTGATGTGTGTAACAATTCAATTAATGATCTCGTCAAATAATTAATGATATCGTCAATTCTGAATTATTGTGTGCATCAATAATTTTATTTTGTGTATGCAGTTTTGTTTGTGATGTGATCAATATTTTTTTCCCCCGAAAGTCAGATGACAATCTGTGAATTTGACAGTATCAAAACACAGATTATTGATGGGTATATAATAAATACAGATGACATATGATACAGGCATCATTTGATAAAGGTGATATGTGATGTCAAAACATGCTTACACAACCCATGTTGCAGTGAAGTGCACTAAATGACATGTTGTGTAAAGTTGTGTTAGTGTATGTGACAACCTGTTCTGCAACATTGTATTGCACAAAGTTGTGCTAGTGCAACACAACATTGTTTGAAGTAGTAATCAGGTAACAGTGTGCTATGTGACAATGGATGACACATTGTGTAGAATTGCATTGTGAGACAGCGTATTCAACACCATGCTGTTGTACTTCCATTAATAGCCCCTATCAAGACATTGCTTGTGCTAGCTGAGCTGTTCAGCTATTCCCCATAAGTTACACCCCTTGTCTGCTATATAGCAGTGGGGGGAAAAAATAATTCCCTAGATTGGCCTTTGTAATTTTCTCATGCAGCTTTTGCATAAACTATTTTCATCAAATACAGTCAACTACAATAATGCCCCAGGATGTGGCAACCCATTAACTTGTATGAAAATTTAATAATTAGCTATAACTCACAGTTGTAATTTAGTATGGTTAATAAAGTATAGAAGTAAAACTTGTCTATTCACCAATCGATCGTTTGCTTGATCTAGCAAAGAGGGATAATTCAAATCACCGTTCAAGATGGATATAGAATCGCTGTATAATAATTCCCGTTTCTTTTCTTAAAATATCCACAACATTAAATTTTGCACTTAGTATATATCAGTTAGTTCTTTTCCATAATTTTAAACCTTTTTTGTTCAAAATGAAGCACACATGCACTGGCAATCAAATAGTTGGCAGAAAATGTCATTCAAAAACTTTGCAGTTCAGACTTTTCAACTTCCAGTGTAAATAAATGTTAGAACTTAGAATAAAAATAAATTATCCGGAATAATAATTTAGACCGTTTTCATTATCATTATTACAACGTAATGGAAAATTTGAGAATTATCATAAGCCTTAAAAATTCATGAAATACTAGATAAACCAAAAAAAAATTTAATCTTAATGGATTTTTTTGATGTTTTTTTTATTTTTTGTTTTTTTCGGATTTTCTATGTCTCATCACGTGATACAAACAGGAAGTGCTGATCCACGTGTTATATTGTAAACAAACGTTAGAGAGAACATGTCAATATTTCTTTGATTGGAGACCTTTGCATGTGAAAAAAAAAACCGACGAGTCAGAAATATCATGGTGGAACCTATCTTTGATTTTCAATTCAGACTTATTCTGATTGGAGACAGCACTGTCGGTAAATCGTCTTTATTGAAATATTTCACAGATGGGAAATTCTCAGACGAATGTGATCCCACAGTGGGAGTTGATTTCTATGCACGTCTCATTGAGGTGAAACAAGGTGTGCGAGTGAAACTACAGCTCTGGGATACAGCGGGACAAGAACGATTTCGGTACAACATCTTTACTATATTGCACAATTGTGTTGCATTTATGTGACAAAGATGATGAAAACTGCTATTTTGAATAATTTATTCAAAATGGCATCACCATCAGTAAGTGATGCAGCATGCATGCTCCTTTGGTAACAAACATAAAATGGGTAATGAAGAACAGATCATGAGATATCTCCTTCATCAGAAGTATTTCAGCCATGCATGCAATTAAATTAATAAATGACCATCAGTGGTAAACTAATATCAAACAGTAATTTTGCTGAAATACAGTGTAGAGTATTCATGAAATGCACCCAGACCACAGTTTTAAAGTAGTTTGTTGGTTATTACTCCTTTATTTAAAAAAAACCCCTTGTCATTTAGTTGAATTATCTGTAGTTACTTGCAAAGAAATACAATTCCATAATGATCTTAAATTACAAAATTTTAAGTCTTTTAAGAATTTTAACTTGAATGAGATTTTAACCACACGTGAAAAAACAATATTACGTCAATTACATAATTGGGAATAGTTCATTATCCTCAATATTACAAGTACATTCAAGTAATGGTTGTATACATAATTAATTTATAGTCAATAGAAATGAAAGTACACAGTTATCTGACATCAATAACAATATTCCCATCCAAAAAACTTGAAGCAAATTATATCTCTATATCAGAAAATTTCCCTGTTGATCAAATTATGAACTAAACTCGACAAAACTTAAGATACTCAACAAAACTTAAGGGTTTTTTTTTTAGACAAAGCTTAAGATATTTTGTGTCAGTTTTGAGGATTTGGAGTTAAACCATGAAATAAGAAACAATTTCTGGAGAAATTGGCTGTCAAAAAATTAAAACATGCATAAATGTAAATAAATCTCAAACAGGGATTGAATTTTAGAAGTAAACATAGATTTATAATGTATGATAAGATAATGTGTAAGTATGATGCCATAAGTTAGTTATAAATAAAAATGATCACATATGTTGACACAAAAGAAAAGAGCAGTAAATAAGCAAATACATGTAGGTTAGTTGTTTAGGTTTTGGGCTCAGAATTTGAGGGGGGGGGGGGGGGGGAGTCACAAGGATGCTGCTAAAATGAGTCTAAAGGTGTTAAAAATACTGTTTTCTTGTGCATAGTGTGCTCAAAAAGCTTTTGAAATAGTTACCAAAATGCTGAAACTATTCATCAACATTTCTTATCCAAGGGATTTTCCCCCTAAAGAATTGGTATTGTTGGGCTTCTTTGAGATTAATAGGGAATAATGGCTATCCAAACTGAAATTGATAAGATTTATCTAATATCTAAAGAGTGAGCAATAACACATGATGACGATATTTAAGAAGGTTAGCTGAGATATAGAATCTATCCCAGGATTTTTTTTATATACCTTTCTCAATACTCCAGTCAGCTGGTGGTTCAGGGATGACACTCTTATTCTGTTATCACACACACTATTTTTGTGACATTTTATTTTCATCTTGTATGTTCACTGAGGCTCTTACTAGTAGGAGTACCTTTCTCAATATAATGCGGTATGCAGACACTGGGGCGTAAGGTTGCATTTCCTGAATGATCAGAATGCTGTTACTAGAATGCAGATTAAAACCAGGGCTGATTGATGTCTTTGTCTTTTGCTATAATTAATAGAATAGTCATGACAGGCATTACAAGCCAATGGAAATTATTTTGTCATTTTCACAAAGTAAAACATTAGAATCTTGGTAGGTCTTTCTTTACCCCTTTCTTAGATAAAGGAACTTTATTTTCCTAGGCCTAGGACTTTGCCCCCACCCTCAATTGCATGTTTATGCAAAAGATCCTAATATGTGTGTATGCTCCATTTTTCTTCAGTATGTGCTTTGTTCATGTGAGATACCCAAATTGTTATTGAAGAATTGCATCAACTGAAGGGGGAGTGGTCATTCAGATTTAATCAGATGGATGAGCACCTGATTAAAAGTATCAGGGAGCTCAGGTTTGAATCCCACTTGGGGTTTTGCTTCTATTTACAATTCTGTTATTACAACAAAGTATTAAAAGGTTCCCTATTTTTAGAAACAAGAGCAGCTGTCTGTAAAATAAATAAGTAATACAGATAAAAGTTATTAAGGGTAAGTAGGACAGTGGCATGACAAAATTATTTGTTAACAACATTTCCATACACTTTGTAAAGTCGTAGCAAATATATGTCCAAATAATGTGAGGGTTCTTGTCACTGAAGGGAATAGAAGAGTTTCCTCCCCCTGGAAAGCAGTAAAATCTGATATTACTTCTATAGTTCTGTTAAACTTTCTGTGAATGAATTTCTGTCTGAAAATCCACAGACTAATAAAGACTATAGAAAAAGGATGCCCTTTCAATAATTTTTCAGATTTTCTGGTGTAAACAAAAATATAATCAATGATGTATGTAAAATTTGCTTCATAAAACCATGTTTTCACTATCGTTAAAATTCATAATTTTATGAAGATATATGTCAATGCTTTTCTTCAAACCATGTGTGTAAAATATAAGTTTTATTGACTTAATACATCACAAGAATATGAAGTACTCAAGCTTACTTCTGTGTTACGTTATGGTAACATTTATCTTTGTGCTCTCGAAGAAGTGAAACTGCCAAATATTATGATATACTTAATCATTACCTTCAAAGCTCATCAGTAATTCCAATGAACTGTACAAGTCAAATTTATTTTGAATATTTTTTTTCAAATTCGAAGGAGAATTAGCTGAGTAGATTCAGGCACAAGACTGACAATCGTGTGTTAATAGCTCATCAGGCTGCCAGTCTGTAGGTCCTGTGTTAATAGCTCATCAGGCTGCTAGTCTGTAGGTCATGTGTTAATAGCTCATCACACTGCCAGGCTATAGGTTGTGTGTTAATAGCCCATCAGACTGCCAGTCTGTAGGTTGTGTGTTAATAGCCCATCAGACTGCCAGTCTGTTGGTCGTGTGTTTTAGTTCATCAGATAGCCAGTCTGTTGGTCATGTGTTATTAGTTCATCAGACTGCCAGTCTGTTGGTCGTGTGTTATTAGTTCATCAGACTGCCAGTCTGTTGGTCGTGTGTTATTAGTTCATCAGACTGCCAGTCTGTTGGTCGTGTGTTTTAGTTCATCAGATAGCCAGTCTGTTGGTCATGTGTTATTAGTTCATCAGACTGCCAGTCTGTTGGTCGTGTGTTATTAGTTCATCAGACTGCCAGTCTGTAGGTCGTGTGTTATTAGTTCATCAGATAGCCAGTCTGTTGGTCATGTGTTATTAGTTCATCAGACTGCCAGTCTGTTGGTCGTGTGTTATTAGTTCATCAGACTGCCAGTCTGTTGGTCGTGTGTTATTAGTTCATCAGACTGCCAGTCTGTAGGTCGTGTGTTATTAGTTCATCAGACTGCCAGTCTGTTGGTCGTGTGTTATTAGTTCATCAGACTGCCAGTCTGTAGGTCGTGCGTTATTAGTTCATCAGTCTGCCAGTCTGTTGGTCATGTGTTATTAGTTCATCAGACTGCCAGTCTGTTGGTCGTGTGTTATTAGTTCATCAGACTGCCAGTCTGTAGGTCGTGTGTTATTAGTTCATCAGACTCCAGTCTGTTGGTCGTGTGTTATTAGTTCATCAGACTACCAGTTAGTAGACGGTGTGTTTGAGTTGCACTGGGGAGTAAAGTTGGGTTTTTTTCTTAATGATTTACATTAAAAGTGCACTACATTTGAAGAGAAAACAATTATACCCAACACCACTATGTAACACATACCCTGTGGTAAACACATAAATTTCATTTGTGTGTTATAAGTATCTTTCAATGCACCAGAGCCTTTAATAGATGTTCTACCAATATTGCTGCATTTTGTACATTTCAGATCCATAACCCGATCCTATTACAGAAATTCAGTGGGCGCCTTGATAGTGTTTGACATTACAAACCGAAGAAGCTTTGAAAATCTAGCAGGCTGGCTGCACGAATCTAGGGCACACATAGAACCACAAAAAGTTGTCTATGTCATCGTGGGCCACAAAGCAGATAGGGATAATGAAAGACAAGTCACAACCAGGGAGGGGCGAATGTTTGCAGAAATGAATGGACTGAAATATATAGAAACCTCAGCTAAAAGTGGCCAGAATGTGGAAGAGGCATTCCTTTTGGTGGCACGGGAGGTGCATGCTTTGTTAGAGCAAGGGAAGATCCGCATGGAGGAGGGGTGGGACGGGGTAAAGAGCGGATTCACCCGACCGGAGCAAACATTCCATGTGGCAGAGGGGGAAAACGAAGGTGGCGGATGTTGCTGAGTGCTGTGAATGTCATTTTTTTTAATTGTTACATTGATTAGTAGATGCCATGTGATGTGGTCCGTCAGGTTTGAATATACTGTAATCAACTGGTCAGTAAGATCATGAAGTGTAACCGTGTTGTAATGAATCAGTATTCAGAAATTTCCATAGCTTTACATGTCCCTTCCATCGAAAGTAAGAAAATCTATATGTCGTTTCGTATGCACCTATGGCTATATATTTACATTTCCAAACAAAATGTTTTTGCCTTTGATATCTCTACAAATTGTAATGATAGCCATTTCCTCATAAACACGCTGCAGTTGTGAACAATGTGAGTATGAATACAGCTAAGTATAGTACATCTATTTTAATGACTGAATTCTGACAGAAATGAAAGTAGACTGTAAGTATATAAGTAACAAATTTCAGTTTTAAAAATACATGAGGGTATGAACTGCAACACTTCATGCCAGTAAACTTTTCATAATGTGCTAACACACATTGTGAAGTGTGGCAGTTCGTTCCCTCATATATTTTCAAAACTGAAATCTATTTCTTAAATTTCAGGACATTTACAGAATCATTCACGACATTGTGTACTTTAGTTTATTTGTAAATATGGTACTCATCCTCATACTGGGTACCTTGCTTGTAATAATGAGTTTGGTTTTTGCTGATGAAAAGGAATGTTTATTTGCATTTAATGAAGCATATGTTAATACCAAACATATATATGTTAATAGATAAGAATTCTTATGCAGGAATATATCCGGCAAATTCATTAGTTACAATGATAAGGGGTACAAGGCACTGTTCTGGTTTGTTTGTTTTTTTACAATTGAGTGGCATCACCAGATTCTGAATTAATAACATCACTTAGTCAAATAGCTAATATCTCTTAATTTAAAGATGATAAAAACCAGAACAGAGTCTCACTGAAAACAAACCTCAGTGTACTTATTATGCGACACAGAAGCCATTTCATTGGAAGTAACACATATTAATTTTGATGCATGTACATACAGAGGTTACTTTGAGAACATAAGAGAAATAGAATATATTTGGTATAATATTTAATATGAAATCATTTTTTAATGATTGATCTACCACAGACCTCTCCCATGTTTCCTTAAGTTATTCCAGTTCAAACTTTGTAGAAGTTGGTCATTCAAATTGGGAAATCCCTCCCATATCATAGTCTTGGATCCACCAAATCAACTTCACAAAATTTTACCATTTAATTTCAGTCATAATACTAGTGATTTTAATGAAAAATTCCCAAGAATATGTACTCAGCAAAGCAGACCGACCCTCCTTAGAGGAGGTAAATGTAGTTTAATCAAAGAAAGAAGTCATGGGGAGGAGGAGGGGGGGGGGGGGACTCTCAAGCTTCCCATCTCCTTCCTCCCTCCCTCCCTCATGGTTTCTCTCTTCCCTGCCTCCAGACCTTCCCTCTTTTTTCTCCTCCTCATTCCTTCATCCCTCTCTCCCTTCTGCTGGCCCTTCCTTCATTCTTACAAATTCCCTATCCTGTTCCTTCCTCTCCCCCCCCCCCCCCACTTTCTCCCCCTCCATTTTACCCTGTACACCCCTACGTATATGCACTTTGTTTCCTCAAATGTTGTGTGCCATGAAATTCAATAGAATTGGATAAGCTGGAGATATGTGTACAGAAACAATGCTCAGAAAATGGTGAACCAGTGTGGGTAATTTTTCTTTTTTTAGAAAGATGTTGATTCTAGAAGTAGCAGTGATTATTTTGCGAGTTTTTATTTGCTTTGTGATTTTTTTAACCTTTGTGATATTATATTCATTTATCATGTTTATAGCAACTGTGTTTATCCTTGAGTTTCGGTGATGAACGGTTCCTGGTGGGTAAGAGAGGTTATACTGCTCTATTTTAATACTTGCAATATTTTGAAGTCATTATTTTAATGTATTATTCTTATCCTACAAAGCTTCTGAAACACATATTTTGAAAATTACCCAGCGTGCTGACATGTTATTATACATACAAGTGTAGGTATATTCAACTCTATGTGTTGTGAAAATTGCAAATCACTAGATTTTTAGGCAGGCATTTTCAAACAAACACATCTTAAGACATTCATCTAATTGCACCACCGTAAAATAGCTGAAATATTGCCAAGTCAGTGTAAAACCCCAATCAATCAATCGGTTAATTATGCTCAAAATGCAGTCTTTTTATTTTTTATTTTTGTACACAGGTCAGTCAAACATAACAGAAAGTTTCTTATTATTTTGAACTGAAATTAACATCATGCATATGTATTTATTTTTATTGGCAATGCAGTAGTGTTGGTTGCTTAGCAACATTATTTTTGTTGCTATACCCTTCATAGTATAGTCTGGGTAAGTTTAGGAATTATAGAAATACTCATGAAATATGGGTGAAAATAATAATTATGTAGAATCTGCTAGGTCACATATGGCAAGGTCATACATATTGAGATAATTTCACAATAAGAAAGCTTAAAGTGTATTGCTGGAGGCAAGACTTTTGAGTATGCCCTGAAAAATTTGTTGAACTTTTTTTGATATTTTTGGTGGTTTTGAATTCAAGCTTTTGTCATAATTTTCAGGCAAGTGATCATTTTGAATTTACTTTTACAATACTTGTGCACTTCAAATCAAGTTTAAAGAACTGTGACAGTTCTGTGTGGGTTTTATTTATTTTTTTTTTTTTTTGTCATGCATCCATGAAAATGATGTTGCACCATAATTTTCAGGTATCAGTAAAATTCAAACAGTTGAATATTCTTCATCAAAACAAGTCTTTCGTTCTTGTCTTGTTTCATCCAGGGCACAAACTAACACAGTTTTGGTTATAATCAAACCAAGTTTTAAATTATAAGTGCCAAATTTCATTAGGCAAGCTTGATGATGCTAAATTTATCAACTCTTAATAGTTTTTAGACCGTCTCTCTCTTAATGATTGCTTGTGAGAGTTATTGCCCCTGCAGAAGTTATAATACACACAAATCAGATCAGCAGTGTATACTGAAGAATGTGCAACACAAACAAATTTTAATAAACTAGTCAACAGTTTTTCTTCATTGTTTCAGTAATCACCCTGTCATCCACACTAGGAAAGCATTGAAACATCTAGCTACTGCTTGTATAGTTGACGAAAATTCCCATACCACTGCGATGTTGTCAATATGCCTCAGTGCATTTACTCAAAAAAGATTTTATCCAATTTCAATATCACTCCATTCCATGTTTTGATTTAGGCTCATTATAAAATCTAAAGAAAACACGACCAAATTCAAAAGTAAATAGGGGACGATTCAGATTTGTCTGTTTCTACGTTATTCTACAACAAATACAGATTTTGCTGTGTATATACATATACTTATGTATGTTTTGAGGGCCTTTAGTTGTTATCCTGGTATTTTGTTGATTGTCATAATATTGCACATCATTATGGGCATTCTGTGAAGACTCTAGGGTAGAATATTATAATTGAACACAAACCACGGTATAGATTTTGTTGGGAGTTTTATTTATTAGATTGATATTACAATTTATTAATAATTATGTTGGAAGTTTCTGCAGGTTTTTGTTTGATTTTTCTCCAGTATATATACCATGTACATGTGCAATAATCAAAAGAAAATAAATGTGCTTTCAATTGACTCGTTTATGATTATGTGAATGCATGAAATGATCCCATTTGATAAAGAAAGATTTTGCACAGACAGACAGGGTATACTCCACCTAGTATCCACCCCCTGCCAAAATGAATTACTTGCAGGAGATGGAATGAACTCTGAATGGATGCAATATTGGGATCCCATCACCTTGAAATGCGTGCTATTTAAGTGACATTGATCCTCTTTATGTTTCCGTCTTTATTTCTATCCATTAGTTGGGTTGTCTTCTTGCAAGACATATTCCAAGAAATATCAATTGGGTATCAAACATTTCCCTCTCCATCACAACTAATCTGGCATTTTAGTGGAGTCTTAGAAATATCAATATAAGACCATTCTCCATTATGATTTCAGACCTGGAAGCTAAATTGCCTTGTGCATTGTGTTGAGTACTTGAAGTTCACCAGTACAAAATGTATAAAGTAGTTGATATATTTAATGACTGGTCAGGAGATTACCATTTAGAACTTGTTATTCTACCATACTTAAAATATGGATGCCTCAAGTGTCGACAAATTATGAAGCTTAAAAACCAAAAGCGGATCAAAGTTTTTAAGGTAAGCATTGTAGAGTCAAGAAGTTACATAGCTCAATTTTTTGAATAACAATTGGAAACTAAAATGCAGCTCTTCTGGTTTTCTCAGTGATGGAGGTCATTCTGGTTATTGATTGGGCCTAATTAATTCCGTCCCCTCTGACGGATGACTTTAAAGTTATTGATGCAGATCTCAACTTACTTTATTGATGAGAGTATGGAAAACATTTTAATGGATGCTGATGATGTACAAGTTATCATAAACGCGTGCTTTTGGAATTCCACTGAAAAAATGCACATTTTTTATACAATTTTCCTTTACACTAACGAGCATGTTGGCGAATTTATTGGTTTGTTAGTAAATTTTTATCTCTTAAAGACAGGAGAATGGTAGAAAATAAAATCATATTCTTCAATGCACTCAACATCAAAAAACTTGTACCTCGCATATACACGCGAGAGCAAGGAAAGACAACTCTGGTTAGAAGTGGACTAATGGGGTGACGTAATGATGGTAGACGACTTCAGTTCTTCAGAGTTGCACAAATATTTCAAATTTTGGAAGATGAATTGTCACGTTTTGTATAAGCCAATTATACAAATAATCTCTTTGCATAAAATAGTAAACTAATGTATATGTTCTTGGCAGATAATATCAGTTGTGGTTTCAGACAGGCTTGGACAGTTCACCGTGTACTCTTGCTCCATGTTGGCATTTTCCAATAAACTTGCTTATGCAACGGCTTTTTGATCCAAGGTACATATAAATGACCTTTTCTCCCTTTTCTTGACCTTGACTTATTCCTCATGACCTTTGCTTGGGATCAATAATGATGTAACAGGAAGGGAGAAAATACAACAGACCAGATCAGGATTGAAACTCAGGGTCCCCTGAATTTCTCGCGTCAGGTGCTCTGATCTAACTGCTTACTGGCCACCAGCGATTGAACCCAGCCACAATGATACGAAACATCATATTCAGTTACATTTGGTCTCACTGTATGGGTAATAAGAATTTGTTCTGCCTCTGGGTCACCTCATAGTGAAAATGTCACAGCCTCTACAACATATTGTTGATTGATTTTCTCGACTCCAGTAATTTAAAATTGAAAAGAATTTTGGGTCACCTAAACTAGTTTATCTTGCTGAAATACATTGTTTTATCCAAGACTCCAGGTTTTAATTTGACAAGAATAAAACAAAGATCATTAGTACTATAGGGGAATATAAATAATGTGAGCGTGGTGTGATTAGCATAATTATATAAAAATCACCCTCTTACTTCTATTGCTTATACATATCCCCAGACTACAAACTCGGGCATTTACTCCTTATATTCATATTTTGTATTGAATTAGTTTTGTGTTTGTTTTGTTTTAATCACAAATGACCATATAACAGGACTAATAAAATACACTGAAACACCACTGTTTTATTTCTGACACAAAACATAAGTAAATATATATGTATATATAGATATATTTTAAAAGTAAACATTGTTAATCTTAAAAAGTAATTTTACAAAAATAAATTATAATAGACATCAAATGACATATCCAAGACCCTGAAAATGAAGACCCTATCATAGAAATATACTTCTTTAAAACAGCACCTGAGAATATGCTTACACATGTCATTGGAATATGGTGAAAAGTGTTCAGAGCTAAATACATCAATTCAGAACAACTTATACAGGTAATTTTCTAAAAAGTATTCATCAACAATATTTATTCTCCAACAAAAATTTGAGGAATTCATTCTCAATAACAGAATGTAGATTAAAAATAAAACAAAAATGGGAAAAGAAAAGGTAATAACATTAAAAATAACCCACAAATTTTAATCACATTTTGTGTTGAAATATTTATAAGATCTTCAAATATCACTGGTACTCTTATTGCACATTTAAAAAGATAACAATTTATTCTAATAACTATTTTCTTTACAATAACTAACAATTCTTGGAAAAACTCAAACTATTTTAATATCGTAACAGGAAGGGAGAAAATTCAATGGACCAGACCAGAACTTGGTCACATTTTCTCCCTTCCTCTTATAATAGACAAACTCCCACCATTTACAATTGAACAAAACTGCTCCTCGTATTACTCTGGTGGTAACACTTTATGTTCGTATGCACAAACAATTTATATACAAAGTGAGTCCTGAAATATGTGTCATACTACATTTAACTTCACTACAAAAATTCTAATCCTCAAATAATATCTATATCGGTACAGAAATATCACATACATACACATATCTCTAAAATTCAAAGAAAATGTTCTCCACAAAACTAAATATACTAAATACGTATCCATCTTCTTTGATCCATTTCATCAGTTAGATAACTGATGACAAAATTATATCACAACATATGGCATTTCTCAATATCAGTATACCTCTAAATTTTACATTCTGTGGAACTCAGACCATTTGGCCAGTCATAGGTTGCAGGTTCAAAACTCTTGTAGGACATGTTATATTGGTAAGATTCCACAAACTTCCTCTTGTTCTCAGGCTCTGGGTAATGGTAAGCCAGCTGCTGTTTGTAAGCAAACTTCATCAGCCCGATGGCCAAATCAGTGGAGACTTGAAGGATTCGGGAGAGTGGAGGATACACAAGGCCCATGGCTAAATTCTTGTCATCCACCATGTCAGCCAAGAGCTTAAAGCAAAAGTCATTTTCAGAATGTTGAATAATAGGGAAAACTTTTGACCTTATTTTATTTTTGCCCACTTTGTCTTTAATGGGTAAATTTTAAAACTTGGCAAATGCAATTTTATTTGTTCCTTTAAAACAGAAAACTGGCTTCAAATGAAATTAAATGTTTTCCAATGTATTGAAAAAAATGACACTTGGAAACATATCCATGAATACAAAATGTTTATGGCATACAAAGTTATTTTGAAAATTAATAGCATTATTCTGAAAATTTATAATTGTGCCATGGCAGTTCTGAATACTTGTTGATCACTGTTAAGATGATGATCACTGGGAAGATGCACCTCTCATGCATGTAAAAAAAAAAAAATACACACCTATAATGCTGTATTCTTACAGAGTGAATGTTTCCATATAATGGAGTTTATAAAAAAAAATATTCATCAAATTGCTATATATAGCTACCTGTTTCAAATTTTGTTGGAGAAATATGTGGCAAAATAAATTTTACAATTTAAAGGTCAAAAATTTTCAAATTCATTGTATGAGACATGTTTTTCATTTTTTTACTCATATCATGGGTTACTTCTCTTTGTTTAGTGGGAATTTTAGATCAATAGAATAACTGAATTCTTTGATTTTTTCTTTATAGATATATTATGTCATACACTATAACTTTAATAAATAATTTATTCTTACTATCTATAGAATGGTTATGCATACATTCATTATTTCAATCAAAACATATTTACTGCTAATATCCTAAAACCTATCATTGAGAATTCACTCATTGTCTTCCTTTTCATTGCATTGATAAAATTGAGCACTGTCGTAGCTTTCAGTCTGATGCAGCACTTTCTAATCAAATGTCTTTGTTGTTTTATTGCCTTAATCACCTTGAAATACAAGCTTACCTTGGCTGATTCTAAGAAAACATCATCAGTGATGGACCTGATATCACATAGAATGGTGGCCAGGGCAATACCAGGAAATATGTAAGCATTGTTGCCTTGACCAGGATGAAAGGTTTTACCATTGACTGTCACAGGTGGGAAAGGACTGCCACTGGCAAACACACATTTCCCCTGTCAGAAAGAAAATGTACATCTGTTACAGCATTGACATTTCTACACTCAAATCATTTTCCACTAGACATGTGGATAAACTTTGCAAGACAGGATTCATAGTATTATATATCTATTTATGGACTGTCTAAATAGACTGGTCATTTTAGCCTGATGTTAGATGCTCGCTTCAAAACTGGAAAGTCCCGCCTTAGTGTTAAAACCAAGAAGTTTAGGTAGTGACTGTAACTTCTTCAACCATCTGGCATTGAAAGTGAAAGTGAAAGTTACTGACTCTTCAGATGAGACCATACAAACAGGTCATGTGTCATGCCACAATCATGGCAATGGCCTGAGTGTCATTTATGATGTCAACCTTCAGAATATGAATCAGACAGATTTTGTACCATCTGCAAATGATTCAAGCCCTTGTAGAAAATTCACTCTTCCATGCCCCCCGCCCACTCGTAGCAACAAGTCGCCAACCTCTGTCAACAAATGGCGAGCGATGATACAATGATGAGCGGTCTAAAACTGATACCGGACGATTTCTCACTTGATTATTATGATAAAGATGTATTTTCTTTGAAATCCAAAGAACACAAACTTAATTATTTCAAGAGACAGGAGATCTGGATATTCTCTTTTGGGTCCTTTACCTCCAGAAAAGTGCTGCAGACAACAGAAGTACAAAGCTGTTTAAAATTTTCAGTAAGAATTTCAAATAAATAAATAAATAAATACAATAAAAAAAAGAAAGAAAGAAAAAGTAGTGGAAGAAGGGGGAGGGTGCTCATCAGCAGACATAAAATCAATGGAAGAGACCCTAACCCCAACCCCTCCTTCTACTTTTTCAATTCAATTATTTTATTGATTCACCAAACACGGCATACAATCATGTTACACATTATGAGATATATAATGATAATAAACTAAATCCTAATAGTTCATACACGTATACGTAAAAATACATATTTTACATGTACATGCGATATTAATCTGTATAGTTTGTTTGAATCCCAATCGTTCTTTAATAATTATGGTAATTATGAATTGAAATGCCTTTGTCCCAGCCCAGTTATTAGGATTTAAAATGATCAGCTAAACAAACATTTTTAAGGGGGGTTGTCTTGCTCATCAAGAATTTTTGGACAATTTCTCCCCCCCCCCCCCCCCCCCCCCCCCCTTTGAAGAAAAACCTGATCAGGCCATGATAATCAAGTTAAAGTAAAAAATTATTAACCTCTAACCCCCCCGTGTTTCTACTTCCTATGTTCAAGATTTAATATTTATACATGTACAAAGGTTCAATGCAAAAACAATGACGTAATGTTCAATGTACACAATGCATATACATGTACTCCTTAACCTTAGAACAAGTATCTTTATAACCAGCGTTACCCATCTGATTACGATGGAAAGTTTTTTGACACAATTCTACAAAATTGAAGTGCGTACAAAATAATATCATTCTTACCTTGGAGCAGACATATGTGAGACGGGTGATTTTTTTGTGGATTCAGCTGTGTGTGTGGTCGTCCACAAACTTTCACCCATCGTAAACAATTGTACTAATTTGTAGAAATTGAACTTCAATTTGGGGAATGGCAAAAATCTAACATTTTCCAGTCTATCAGTGTCGCTGTTACACATCCCCCATGCACATATTTTAACCATATTGCCTCAGTAATATTATATATGTATAAGTGAAAATCAGCATAATCCATTACATTGATGCACATCACATTAATGTTTGATGGAAGTTATGGCAGACAATCATCAACCAATCAGATTAGCTATAGCTACATAACAATTGCCTTTGCTAATGACATCATGGAAGAGTGAATATGAAGGACCAAACTAAGAATAAAATCCAGAGAATCTGAATCTGGATAAGCTATCTGGCTGGAGTGACTGAACCATCTGACCATTTTAATCCACCCCAAAAGACATCTCTCCCCTTTTTTCTCCAGGATTTTCCCCCCTGTTCCCACAGATCTTCACCATCAAATGTAATAGGGAGACAGTGTACAGAAAAAGACAAGGATTCAACCCCAGACCCATCCACCTGTGCAACCCCCAAATCTCTAGTCACACACTCTACACACGACTCTAACAATCACTGGCCCTTCATTTCCTCTGCCAGTCATGCAGAGAACTTCTCTGTCACACAGACATTAAGTGTTTTTGTAGAACTGTTACCTTAGTGACATTATAAGCTTGCTCTGCTGTACATTCCGCTTTACTGGTTGGATTACTTAGGGCGAACACAATAGGCCTCTCATTGTTACTGGCCATGATAGTCAGAATCTCTTCTGTAAAGGCACCAGCTACCGCTGCAGCGCCTATAAAAAACAACAGATCAATGACAACTAGACATTTTAAATGAGACATTTGGTGCGGACACAAATGTAAAATTTTGCTGTGAAGGAAATGTCAGATGCGTTATATGAAAGGTAATGTTTCTACAAGAATCATAATGTTCTTAATTTTTATTTATAATCTTTTATAGGTATAGTAGGTAATCAACATTTTAACCTTCATTTGTCTTAAGAATATATAAACTTGATATGTGGTGTTCATTTTCCTCATCTGAGTGACATAAGGTGTCTATAGAATGTATTACATGTTAAAATGTCTGGATGTTACTGATACAGACAATGAACCAACACTCATACAGGGGAAGCAACTCCTCTAGATATGTTGCTTACCTGTGATAGCTGCACAACCCCGCTAGACATGTTGCTTACCTACGATAGCTGCACAACTCTGCTAGATATGTTGCTTACCTGTGATAGCTGCACAACCCCGCTAGATATGTTGCTTACCTATGATAGCTGCACAACCCCGCTAGACATGTTGCTTACCTACGATAGCTGCACAACTCCTCTAGATATGTTGCTTACCTGTGATAGCTGCACAACCCCGCTAGACATCTTGCTTACCTGTGATAGCTGCACAACTCCGCTAGATATGTTTTTTACCTATGAAAGCTGAAGCAACTTCCATAGATATGTTGCTTACCTATGAAAGCTGCAGCAACTCCCATAGGTATATTGCTTACCTATGATATCTGTAGCAACTTCCATAGCTATGTTGCTTACCTATGATATCTGCAGCAACTCCCATAGCTATGTTGCTTACCTATGATATCTGCAGCGACCCCCATAGATATGTTGCTTACCTATGATATCTGTAGCAACTCCCATAGCTATGTTGCTTACCTATGATAGCTGTTGGTTTGACCTTTTTGACGACATCTACCAATTTATCTATGGGGGCATGGTCTTGTGCAAATCTGACTTTAGGGCCAATAACTCCTCCTGATGGACGATTCTAGGGATAAAGAACAAATCAAAAGTTCTGTTACATGTACACATGCATTACTAAAATACAAAATATGAAATTTTAAAGTCACTTTCCATAGAACATCAGATGTAAAAGTATTCAATCTACATCAAATGAAGAACTAATGAAAAAAACAAATATCAACAGACTCCAGATCTGTTTTAGAGTGAATGTCTATTTTCCTTGAATGCAGGACGGTTGAACATGAGTTTTTTTGGCAATTCCTTTTCATTAAATATGCAGTATGCAATCTTGAAAAGTTCAAAAGTTATGACTAAGTATTGACATACAGCCATGAATTGAACTTTATCTGAAAGGTTTAGATTTAATTTCACTTTAAAAATTTAAAAATTGGGGATAAAAATTCCTTCTTAATATAATAAATATATCTACTAAAGCTAAAAAATGAAAGAATGAAAGTTTGATAGTTAAACAAATTTATGTATGCCAACCAACCCCAAAAACTAAAAACATATCAACTACTACACAGACAATATACCTTAACAATCAGTCCTCTCGAGTCCACCATCCACACCCTTTTGATGGCCTCACTCTCTGAAATACCTGTTTCTGCCATTGCCATTACCAACAACGAAGCAATGCCAATAGAAGCCTACAAATTGGAAAGAAAAATTGCTGCAATATATTGGAACATCAGACTGTTTTCTCATGTTGGTACGACAGACTGCTTTCTCATGTTGGTACGACAGACTGCTTTAAAATATCTGCATGAAAGGCTACTCTAATACTATTTTCATGAGGATTTTTTTTATTCAAGTTTGAATACTGATCCAACTTGAGTGATGGCAAAATTACTCTATGAATTTATACTACTAAAGGAATGAATTCTACAATTTTCCACCCAGTTAATTTCCTGTGTGATCAATACATTACAAAGTTATGTAGCTACAGGAATTCTAAAACACAATGACAAGAGCTTTTTACAGCGTACTGACTTATCTAAAACCTGAGCTGAATCTATTCTGAAAAGGATGAGCTTTGTAAGGAGCAAGGGCACTGCAAGAACATTTCCAATTGATTTCCCAGAATTGAAACATAATTTCCTTGTACGGATTCAATGTTAATTTCCAAACATGACACCCCAGATGAACTTGTTTTAAACTGGGACCAAACAGGAGCTCCTATAGTGCCCGAGGGTCAATGGACAATGAACGAACGAAGCTCAAAGCAAGTCAATGTTGCAGGTTCAAATGACAAACGTCAAATTACCTCTTTGCTTACAATCACAAAGTCAGGCTTACTGTTCCCCCTTCAGGTAATCATTTCTATTTATAACAGCATTTGATTACTGAACAAACAACATTTAATTACCATAGTAGAAGTGTAACGAGTGTCATATTCAATTTTCGTTTATACAATTAAAGATAATTTGAATTAAGTTAGCGGTCTTGTTTAAAAATATTCTAATGGCATTTCAAAGAGATTTTTTTAGCTATGTACAAATTAAGATATTTAATTCTGTATTTTAGGTGATTTACAAAGGCATATCTTATCAGTGCCATCCAAAGTTTAAATTTCCACGACGATGGGATATTTTCCACTCAGAAGTCATTGGTCACCGACCGAGACAATGCTCTGATATTTAGACAAGGTGGTTATTCCATATGTCAATGATGTGCGATGTGATTTGAACTTGCCCTTGAAAAAAAACTAACTAAATTTGTTCATTTTCATTGATGAAAAGAATTGAAGGTGGGTAAATTTTTGGTTAATGTTCATTTTAAGAAAAGAATACCCTGGGGACCAGCTAAGAAAACAAAACTTACCAACATAGTCAAAAGAATGCAAGATTCACAGAGAATGTAGCAATTCAACACAAAGGATGGGGGCTAACTAAATTTGTTCATTTTCATTGATGAAAAGAATTGAAGGTGGGTAAATTTTTGGTTAATGTTCATTTTAAGAAAAGAATACCCTGGGGACCAGCTAAGAAAACAACACTTACCAACATAGTCAAAAGAATGCAAGATTCACAGAGAATGTAGCAATTCAACACAAAGGATGGGGGCTAACTAAATTTGTTCATTTTCATTGATGAAAAGAAGGGAAGGTGGGTAGATTTTTGGTTAATGTTCATTTTAAGAAAAGAATACCCTGGGTACCAGCTAAGAAACCAACACTTACCAACATAGTCAACAGAATGCAAGATTCACAGAGAATGTAGCATTTCAACACAAAGGATGAGTGTTCCAATCTCAACTTCAGTGATTGTTGTCCACGTTTTGTTTTAAAACTTGAAAACTTCACACATAAAATAACTAAAAATCACCAGCTCCAATTGAAATTTTTCACACATGTTATTGCTACACAAATATTTCTGTACGCATTATTTTGTAAGTGTATTGTTAAGTTCTCATTACCTCTCCAGCTCCCTGGAATACAAACACATTGTCCACCAGAGGTCGCTTTGTGATCTTAAGACTGGCTAGAATTCCTGCCACAGCTACTGCTGCAGTTCCTATACAGAAAAAAAAGAGTAATCTATCACATGTACTGCAATTTACTGGCACACAAGTAACTCAGTCTGCCATAAACTAGGTCATATCAAGGGAGAAAACTCTATGAAATTACTGTGACAAAGACACCAAAAAGAATACTACTCATTTATTGTCTATCTATGAAAACTAAAATTTACTTGTTTACTGAACATAAAATCACTTTTTCACAAAGGTACAACGTAGCTATCGGGTGACTGGGGACCCCAGCCCATCTACTGGGGGGCAAAGCGATTCAAAAATCCACCGCACCTTCCTCAAAACTTCACAATGCAGCCACATTAGAATTTTACATTGAAAAGTACAGATATGAAGATGACTCAATACAATTACAATCTGTATGTCTAACCTTGAATATCATCATTGAAAGTACAATAGTCATTCCTGTATTTCTCCAAAAATCTAAAGGCGTTGTGATTTCCAAAGTCTTCAAACTGTACTAGAACTTCCTTTGAATATCTGAATTGTGTAGAAATTAACCAAATCTAATCTTTCATTGAACAGCATAATATCAAAATTAAAGGTGCACTAGAATGAATTAAAATGAATAAATCAATAACTTCAAAATATTTACAATTCCATACAGGCCAATCAAATCATGGGATGCAATTCATGAAGACAGCAATTACCTTTTAACACAAGCCATCATGAATTCATCTATAAAGTCATCATACTCTTTCCCTTGAATACGGGGCTGTCTCAGACCAATGTACAAAGGATCATCAATTAATGTCTGGAAAAAAAATGGCACCAAAATATTATATACAGCAAACATTTTTTCATTGGCTGTTACATCTGCATCTGAAATATCTGATCAGGGTCATCTGAAATCTTTGGTCTCTGTCTCACTGAAGAGGAATAGGTGGAGAATCCACTACCGCAGATCTTTATCATGCAAAAATAATTATTATACACATTAAATTGTGAGATAATTCCAGTCTTGTTTTAATTTATTCATGACTAATTGTGAAATGATGCTAAAGGGCAATTTTGTTATAATGAAGTACTTATGTTACATAATTTAGAATTTACAGAATTTTCTTGATGCATTCCATGACTTTTTCATTTTTTTTTTTCCCCTGATGTGCAAGCAACATACAAATAGTGAAGAAGTGCAGCTGTGTGTGTATAGGTGTGTACATTGATAGACAATATACAGCTGTGCAATGATAATGATATACAATATACAGCTTTATCACACAACAATACCGTTTCTGGATTCATAACACGGGTTCTAAAAAACAATATGAACTCGTAGTAAAGGTTAATAACAATGCAAATTACGTTGGGTCATGTGAGGTCAGCACATGCTGACGTTGACACAAAAATTTTACTACAAACATTCTTCAAGCCTATATCATATTCGTTCCTGTTTCAGTTGTTGTTGTGATATAATGACATAGCTAAAAATTAAAATCTCAAGATTGGAATTTCAATTTAGCTATCTCATTAACAATTTTATCATTAGATCTTATTTCTTCTGCTCAAGGACATTTTCAGATGATGCAAAGAGGCTGAAAAATCACTTCCTCATAATGGAAACGTGAAATGGAAAGTAACTAAAATATGCATTTAATGATAGTTGTGTGATAAATAGAATCTTACACTCATGTTTATGGCATATGAAATTTATGAAATGAGTTGCCAGATTTAATATTTCCCTTGCCAAGGCTCGGGAAATGTTAAATCTGGCAACTCATTTCAAAAATTTCATATGCCATGAGCACTCATTCAAGATCCTCTCTGTGTGTAGGTCTTTCCTACCTTGTTATTGGTTCCCACGTCCAGTAGTATAGGGAGGCACTGATGGGGCTGTATCCCAGCCAGTGCTGTGTACAGGGAGAGCTTCCCCACTGGGATCCCCATCCCATAACACCCTAGGTCTCCTAATCCTAAAATCCTCTCTCCATCTGTCACTACTATGGCCTGAAAAAAGTACATTTGTTCAGCAATCTGAGGGCAATGAGTCACAAGCATCAACCCCAAGAAATAGCTAAACTCTATCTTTCTTATAGCCCAACCTTTATAATGTTATGTAATGTCAAAGTATTATTATTACATTTTTATTTAAGCATTTTCAAAACTTACTGCCATTGTAAAACAGAAACTACTTGGTGTAATCAGAATTAGAACTGATAGGATTGCTGTATAACAATACCATAAGAAGTTTTAAAGTTTTGATGTTTATTATTATGAATAGTACAATAAATATGTAACTAATACACACTTATCCAGCAAGTTGGTTAAAGTCAAGGTCACAAGGTTGTCAAACATTGCATAGCTGGAATTGCTTTGTGTCACTGTGTCACACCAAATTAATATGAAGCCCACTCTCCAACAACTCAAATAGTTTAAAATAGGAAATTTTAAAAAGCTTTCAGTAAATGTGTCAAAGGTCACAAGGTTATCTAAACATGGCACTTTGGGAAGGCCTTGTTACAAGGACATCATCCAACATAGTCAATCTTTCAGTCCAGCTCTTACTTTGTCATTATTGGTTCTCACAGACAAATATCTGGAATTATTTGGTTTTCAAAATGCCCCTACATCTTTGATCCCAAGGTCATACATACTTCACCTTTACTTGTGGAGAAAGACCATGTTCAGGTTTCATACAAAACTACACTGCGTAAAATTCCAAACACTGAAATCATGCTTTCATGCTATCACACTAGATATTAAATCCTATACTTAACAGTTGAATGATATCAATTTGATCAAACAAAAAAATTAATTATATCTGACTGCAATATGATAGTTGAGAGCCTAGCATTAGAGAAAATCTCTAACTATTAAATAATTTTTAATGCATACTCTATGTCCACTTTATGTTCTGAAGGTTAAACTTTGAATGCTTTGATGTCATATACTTCAAGTCTGACCTAGATATCTTATCTTAGGTAGTGACTTTCTACCAAATATAATTACAGGGTTAATGGACTGTATTATCTAAAGTCTAGATAAAGTGAGAAAATCAGGAAAACAAACCTTCACATCATCTATCGTCCAGTTACATAGAATATCAAATATGTGTCCCTTGTCATAAATTGTTATGTAGAGGCCCCTGAAATTTACAAGATATGAGATGATAGATGTGCTTGAAGTGTATTCAATAGGCAAGCACTTATAAAATTTTATGATTTTACATAAAGTCTCATTCTCCTCTTTTACTCCCTGTTTACAAATTCAGTTTTTTCATGAAATTTTTGGAAAACTTGTTTAATTTTACAAAGTGTTGTATGGTGTTGTAAAGAATGTATTAAGAACACCTTGTGTCAGCAAATTGAAATTTTATGATGAAAATTTGCACTAACAAAGGTATAGCTGTACTGAAAAACTTGTAAATCTATACCTAAAAAGCACATGAACTTGTCAAAGGAATGACAAACCCTAATTTAGAGTGATAAAACATGGGAAGTCTGTTCATCAAATAAACGAAAAAGAACTCACAGTAATGAATCACCAATTAGCCGTACATTTATTTGCTGACCAAAGAAGACATAAAAAAATGTCAGAAGCAGTAGTATTGATTAGCTTGTTTAAATTTACATAGTGTCTCAATCCAGTACATGACAGACACTTGCAATTAACAGTAGGCAATTAATATATACCTGGGTTTTCGGAAGATGAGCCCATATTTTAAACAAGCCTGCCCAACGGTTGGTGTGTAAATAATTGGCATCATTTTCTCCACATTGTCTGTGACCACTCTGTAAAAGAGTTTTTCATTTCTGTCCTGTAGGCCCATTAGATAGATGTATTTGTCCAAATCATTGTCCCAGCGGTTAAAGTTTAGCAGGACATTGTGGGACTGTTCCTCCTGGGTCCTAATAGCAGGGGGAACCAAACCATGAATCCCCAAGATCTGCCTTTCCCTCAATGTAAAACCCATTTCCTGAAAAAAATAATTGCTAATAAATTTGAAACTAAATATATTTGACCTTGACTTTTCTTCATACATTTATTCAGTAGCCAATTCCATTCAAAGCATGTGCATGACATTCTCTTGCATAGTTTTTTCTAAAATCCAATACTGTAATGGTTATTTCTAATTTTATTCTTTTTTTTTTTTATTACTAGTGATCTATTAGGGTAGTGCACAAATTACAACATGCATGCAAAAACAGATCAAAAATCAAAGGAACAAGAACATATTGCTTGTATACATACATTCTTACAATCTTATCACACAAATGTGTTGCTGCCCTCTCCACCTTTTTCTAAGCAACAGTATAACCATTAACCACTGTAAGTTACAACAATTTGCCTCTATCATTTGAAGAAACCCCTAACTTTATATTATTGGACTTTGTAGGCTTTTTCAGTCTACATCTGTGGTAGTCCTCTTATTCAAAATCATTTGCTTTCTGTTTCTTTGAATTGAGACAAGCTATATATCAGACCTACACTAACAGGACTAATAACCATGACAACCTCAAAGCTGGTTCATCAAATTCAGGACATATAAATCAAAATTCATCTGAATACCAAATTTATACAAACTTTTAAAATTCCTGCATAATATATAGTTATGACCCAGACAATGCCAACTAATTTTGGTGAAGGTCACATGACATACCACTTGGCCATAAGCAACCTTTGTGCCAAGTATGAGATTCCAGATAATGTTTTTCTATTAAAAAAAGTCATGGACACAATTTTTTTTTTTTTAATTAAGTGACCTTGACCCCAAATGACCTTAGGTCAGGATTATGCCATGCCATGTGCTATGCCTGTGCTTCTTCTGTCTCTTCATCAACATTATGGCCCAGACATCATTTCAATTTTTTTTTTGTTTTTACCACTGGTCTTGACCTTGGATAAATGGCATTGGAACAAAATGATGACACATCATCTGGTGAAAACCAGCCTTTGTACCAAGGATGAGCTTTTCTAATATCCCCAATACAGAATGAGGTGTGAGGGCAACTAGACAGGTTGAGGGACAGATATGGTCAGTGTGGTTCAGAGAGAGAGAGAGAGAGAGAGAGAGAGAGAGAGAGAGAGAGAGAGAGAGAGAGAGAGAGAGAGAGAGAGAGAGAGAGAGAGGGGGGGGGACAGATATGGTCAGTGTGATATATATATATATATATATATATATATATAAATATAAAACACCCCCTCCCTGATATGTTTGCAGTGGTATAACAATATAAGAAAGATTCAAATTTACTTGTAAATTCTAACAGTAGGCTCAGGTAGATGGCAGTGTAAAGTGGAGAAAAGTTTTCTTTGCTTGACCCAGTAAATGGGCCTGGGTAAATTAAAAGACGCCTCTATGGCATCATATTGGTTATAAATTAGCCACCTGCAATTGGTGAAAATAT